>JAJOOH010007960.1:0-20684 GCA_029582605.1 Solanum gracilifrons
GATCCAACACAATCCAAACTGGTTCTGCACGTGATGTTCCTTACCAATCAGTAGGCAACCAAAATGTATCACGAACCAATCCAAGTTCTGCACAAATGTCTCCTCGTCCTTCTCCGAATCGTGCTTGGGAGATAGAGAAGCAAAATCGCATAGCTAAAGGACTCTGTTTTAGGTGTAATGAAAAATTTGCATCAGGTCACCGTTGCAAGACAGCATCTCACTCTTATGGAGGCAAATGACAACATTGAAGGTGGTGAATCTGGAGAACAAATGTCAAGTGACATTATTGATGGTGATGCTGGTACAAATGACCTTGCTGAAATTTCATACCACGCCTTTCTAGGTAACACAACAGGCACAACAATGAAACTTCAAGGGCCTTAAATGGATGCAAGGTGCTACTTCTGGTTGATAGTGGGTCATCCCACAATTTTATCTCGAAAAAAATTGTTGAAGAATTACAGTTACCTACTCAAGTTGTGCCCTATTTTGGAGTTTAGATTGGCAATGGAGATATCATACATTGCAACCGTTTGTGCCAAAATCTTGTTGTGAAATTCCCTGGATGAACTATTAATCAAGATTTTTATCCTTTCTCTGTTGGAGGAGCAGATTTAGTGCTTGGAATTAAGTGGCTTGCTTCTTTAAATACAGTTCAAGCAAATTGGAATGAGATGTTTTTGATTTTTAATTTAAATGGGAAGCGATATAAACTTCAAGGGGTTCCACAAGAATCAAATGCACCAGTTGCTTTTTTGTATTTCACCAAGGAGGCTAATACTTCAGGTAATTCTCTACCCATTGATATTCAAAGCTTGCTTCATAAGTTTGAATCAATTTTTGAAGAACCCAATGCCCTACCACCTTTTCGTCAACACATTCATTCTATCCCTTTAATTCCTAACTCAAGACCACCCAACATCCGTCCGTATCGTTATCCGTATTTCCAAAAATCAGAAATTGAAAAACAAGTTTCTGAATTACTCCAAAAGGGTTTTATAAGGTCAAGTACCAGTCCATTTGCTAGCCCTGCCCTTCTCGTCAAGAAAAAAGACAATACATGGAGTATGTGCATTGATTATAGAGGTCCCAACCAAATCACTATTCCAGATAAGTACCCTATTCCAAATATTGATGAGCTTCTGGATGAATTGCATAGAGCAACTATTTTTTTGAAGATTGATTTGCGTTCTGGTTACCACCAGATACGTGTCGATCCAGTTGACATTCATAAAACTGCTTTTCGTACTCACTTTGGACATTATGAGTTTACTGTTATTCCCTTTGGTCTCATTAATGCTCCTTCGACGTTCCAATGTGCTATGAATGATTTGTTCAAACCACATCTGCGCAAATTCATTCTTGTATTCTTTGACGACATCTTGGTATACAGTCAGACCTTTGAGCAACATATCAGTCACTTGGAACTTGCTCTCCAACTTCTGAGAGACAATTGTTACTATGCCAAAACTTCTAAATGCTCATTTGGGCAAGTCCACATTTCTTTTCTGGGTCATGTGATTTCAGAAAAAGGGGTTGGTGTTGATCGGGATAAAGTTCAAGTTGTCTGTGAGTGGCCAGTACCAATTAATGTGAAGGAGTTACGTGGATTTCTTGGGTTAACAGGTTATTATCGCAGATTTGTCAAGGGTTATGGAATGATGGCTCAACCACTCACTAACTTACCAAGAAAAATTCTTTTTAATGGTCGAACTCTGCAAAGAATGCTTTCCAACTTCTAAAGCAAGCTCTAGCAACTGTTCCAATACTACAACTTCCAAATTTCACTCAACCATTTGTGGTGGAATGTGATGCTTCTTCAGAAGGAATAGGGGTTATTCTTCTTCAAGATGACCATCCTATTGTTTATTTTAGTAAGGGACTTTCTTTTTCCAGTCGTTTGAAGTCTACTTATGACCGCGAATTGCTTGCTCTTGTTTTAGCTTTGCAGAAATGGAAACACTACCTCCTGGGCCATCATTTTTATGTCCGAACATATCATTGCAGCCTCAAGTATCTCCTTTCTCAGCGTATTACTACTAATGAGCAGCAAAGATTATTAATGAAATTGCTTCCCTTCGACTTCACAATTGTTTACAAAGCTGGGAAAGACAATTTGGGAGCTGATTCTCTTTCAAGGAGGCCATTAAATGGTGAATTTTTGGCTCTTGCTATCCCTGTGCCGATGGATTTTTCCAATTGGCAAAATGCTCTCCAAGCAGATACATATACTCGTGAGATTATTCAAGCTATTCACCATGATCCTTCCTTACAACCAGATTTTCATCTTGTGGATTAGAAACTTTATTTCAAGGAAAGGTTGGTCGTTCCGAGTCAATCTTCTATTCGACAAAAGCTTCTCTCAGAGTCTCATGATACACCTTCTGCCGGGCATGGAGGATATTTAAAAACCTTGAAGCGCCTTTCCTCCAACTTTTTCTGGACAAGGATGAAGCATGATGTTAAGATATTTGTTCAGAACTGTTTGGTTTGTCAACAAGCCAAATACCAAGCTCTAGCACCTGCTGGACTTCTACAACCCTTGTCTATACCTGAAAGAATTTGGGAAGATGTCTCACTTGACTTCATTGTAGGACTTCCCAAATCTAGTAGTTTTGATACAATTTTGGTTGTCGTAGATCATCTCAGCAAGTATTCTCATTTCATCCCACTTTCTCATCCATTTACTGCCAAGATTGTTGCTAAGGTTTTTTGCAGAGAAATTGTGCATCTTCATGGCATTCCTCGGTCAATTCTGGGTACCTCTTACCACCCACAATCTGATGGACAGACAAAGGTAGTTAGCAGATGCTTGGAATTGTATTTACGATGCTTTGTTATGGAGCAGCCTCGTACATAGAGTCAGTATCTACCATGGGCAGAGTTTTCTTTTAACACGGGTTTCCACTCATCCACAGAAACTACCCCATTCAAAGTTGTTTATGGTAGGGACCCTCCATCCATTTCTCCTTATGTTCATGGAGAAGCACGCATTGCTAAACTTGAAGAACAACTTTTGAATCGTGATGCCATGCTGAAAATTCTCAAGGATAACCTTTTAAAGGCTCAAACTCGAATGAAACAGCAAGCTAATTCTCATCGTCGAGATGTTACCTTTCAAGTTGGAGATTCTGTCTTTCTATGTGTTCAGCCTTACCGTCAACGTTCTTTGGCTCATCGCAGTTGCAAAAAATTATCACCTCGATTTTTTGGATTATATAAAATTGTGCGGTGTGTTGGACCTGTAGCTTATGAGCTGGAGCTTCCTTGTTCCTCCAAAATACATCCGATTTTTCATGTATCTTTGCTCCGTCCAGCTCATGGTCAGCAAGCTGTTATACCACCAGCCCCTCTTCCTTTTAATGAAGACTGGGAACTCACCATATCTCCTGCCAAGATTCTTAAAGAAGCTGGTTCTTCTTCTTTGGAACTGCTCATTCACTGGGTTGACCGTCCGCTTGAAGAAGCTAGTTGGGAAAACTATGATCTCATTGCAGATCAGTTTCCTTCTTTTCGCCTTGAGGACAAGGCGACTTTTCAGGGAGGATACACTGATACGAATGCTCCTTTAAGGACTTACTCTAGAAGAAAATACAGGCGAGCAGCATGTGGAGATAATCTATCTTAGTTTATCTGTCTTACTTTCTTTGAATTAAGTAGGATAAAATATATAAGCAGTAATTATCTATAGTAGTTATAAAGTAGAAGTTACTACCAGCAGGCAGCAACAGTTATTTACAGCAGTAGCTGTTTCTGTCTATCTGTTAGGAGTTATTTATGTTTACTATAAATATTTGTATTTTAGGAGAATTATGGAAAGGAAAAATATTATTATGTCTTTATATCTGGAGATTTGTCCACTCCATACGGACATTGTTATTGGTTAATGCAGTGTTTAAGATTCTTGCACTTTATTTAACCAGTAAAGATTCATTTTCATTTCATTTCATATCAGTTTCTATCAGAATGTTTGCAAGAAAAGAAAATTGGAAGTTGGTAGAAAGAAAGGAAGATGAAAAGAAGTTGAAAGAAAAAGAATGAGGAGAAGAAAGCCATTGATCTTATAAATTTATATCCAAGGAGCAGAATGTCATTTTCACTCTAATTGAAGCAGCAAAGAGAGTCAATTAGAAAACAAAAACAAGAAGATGAGTAAAGCATTTATAAAGCATTGTCTTGGTACCTTCCGTAGGCGTACAATCATAGCAAAAATGTGAAAATAATTATTCCTCAGAGTTCCAGCCTGGAGATATCTGCACAAAAATACAAAATGGGTATACAGTTAGAAATAAAAATATCCTTGCTCCCTTCTAATTTTTTTGGCAAGGAAATGACACAAATGATTGAGAATTTTATGGGAAGAAAAAGACGAATAAGATTTAAGTTAAAAATCAAGGACTAACCCAAAGGGTTCAAGAACTACTTGAGAACAAGAAATTGTAGGAAACAGGATACGCAGCCAAAAAAGAGAGAACCAAAGGGCCAGAAAATTGGCGCAGAGTGAACTTGAAGGAAGGATTTTTTTCCCTTTAAATTTATCACTAGACAGTGTGTCTAGTGGTCTTTTATTAATAATAAATAAAAATCCTCCATTGGAATATGTACAAGCAAGGGGGGCTAGACCTTACCAATCCTAATGAGGACAAGAATCTTTACTTTTAGCAACTATGAAGAAAATAAGCGCTAGAGTTTATTATAAACTCTATGATGGTATTACATATGATGATGCTTAAATAATGCAAAATTATAAAAACCATGAAGAAAGTTGAGTTATCAACCTCAAACTTCCCTTTACAAATGGATGAACTAAAAATGATAGAATGGTCTTCTAAAGTAACCTGGAGTATTTTTCTGTTGTCTTCTTCTTCAGTTCTGTCCAGTAGCTCTTGATATGTTGGCATTGTCATGTGATTCTATTTTGCCAGTCGCATCTGTAGGTGCTTTGAAATAAATTTCTTAGTCATCTTATCATCCAAACTAATCTTTCTTTTATGCTTCTTTTTGTTATTGAGTTGACCTAGAAAAAATATCTGCATTCCTAGCTACATTTGCAAAATAACGATCCAACACATCCTCCTCTTCACCTTCCTCAAAGATGTCCTCATCTTGTAGGTTATCAAATCTATTTGGAGACAAATGGCTACTACCACCAACTTGTAGTTGTTTTTTAGTGTTAATAGGTGTTAGAAAAGTAAGCTTTTCAACATCGGAACTCACCAACTGATCACTTAAAATTGCAGCATTATCAGTTGATGCCAAACCTTGCCCAAGTGTTACAGATTTGGCACTTCTAGGAACAAAAGTTGGAGCTGCCGTGCTTAATTTGCTATGCATAGGAGAAGTGACCGGCTCTTCCTCTTCACCTACTATATCTGCTCACCTCAAAGCACTTGTCGCACCTTGGTGTTCCTTATTAGAAATAACCATTTCATTTTTAGAGTTAGTCTGAGAAATTGAGATCTTACCTTTCTCAACATTTTGGTCATTCCTTGTAGACATTAGCTGTTGCCTAATTATTATCCATGTTGCTCACCCAATGATTGGCAAGGAATCTCTTGTACCGAGGCATTTAAATTGACAAGTGGTAGATTGTTTTCTGGAATGGAATTAATCATAGTAGCAAACTGATTTTCCTTTAATGTATTAATTACTTCTTGATTAGCGATAACCATTTTAGAAGTTGTTGGATTGATCTCACTACACAATATTATCCGAAAGAGCATCAAAAGTGTTGAGACACGAAACCTCCTTTGGAACAATTGCTCGAGCACTTGAGTTCATAGTTTGACTGCCTACAATTTGCTGCATTGAGTTATGAATTGGTGAACCAATTCTAACACCTGGAGGGTTTTTCTATGTCACCAAAGTCCAATTTAAATTCTGTACCAATTTCCTTTCAGTCACATTGTTAGATTGATGTACTTGTTACCCAGAATTTTTGACAAACCGTGCCGTAATTAAAGCTTGATTAATTACACCGGCATCAGTCAACCTACTATGTGCTCTTCACCTATATTTTTACCCATTTTAGCAGAAATAGTAGCCAACTGATCCCTTTAGCCATCACCTGTTGAATGAACCTGCTCATTCCCAGATTTTGATACACAAATTGCATCTCCTGGAAGCTCGTTTTGCACATCCATAATACATGTAGAAGCAACAATAGTCAAATTAGAATGTTGCTCAAAATTTTCACTCACTTGGACCACCAAATCAGGGTCATCACCATCAGAAGTAACACCTCTGTTTCCAACATTTATTTGTTGCAAAAATTTCCTTTGTTGGTTAGGACTAGAAGCATTATTTTCACCACCAACCTTTTCAGCTTGTGCATGACCTGTGGCTTCAATTTTTTCATTACCGGTCCTTGTTCCTTCATTTAATAGCTTTCCATAATTATACTTCGACAAATCCAAGTCATTAGTCCTGGCCTATATTAATTCTTCCCTAATCTGCGCACAATTAATATTAGTACCATAGCTAAAGCTACAACACAATCAGAGCGATCATCCCTAATCACACCATCTAGTTGTTGTTGAGGATTTTGTTGCACCAAATCATTATCTTGATGATCATTAATATTACCAACTGGTATGATTTCATTACCAGCTCGCTTTGCATCTAATATCTCCCTCGCATCGCCTTGATATTTTTCAATATAAGTTCCAACTTTCGATGCTTCTTCTTGATTTTTTGTTGCATTCTTTATCAATAGCTATCAACAATTGGCAGCTTAATTAGCCAATAAATCCAGTAGACTTAAACCCTAGTTGTGCTAGGTCTCAACTTCTCTTGGGTTTCTTTATCAATATCAACTGGCTTACCCGCTGCCAATGCAATGGATAGTAACAACTGTTTGTAAATAACTACGGCGGTATATTAGAAAAATATATCCAAACAAAAGCTTTTGAGGTTTCTTCTCTAGAGACTATGAATTGGTGTTGTACAACCCTTGTGTAACAGGTAGTTGACAGATTTAGCATACCTATTCAAATCTAAGCAAGTAGCCCTAGTGACAGAGAAGGGAGCAGCGGAACCCTGACTGGAGCTTGAAAACGAAATATCAGAGAGAGATAGCATACATACCGAACTGTGCTCGTCTTCTATGGTACAATGTGTTGTAGTAGTCGTATTCTCTATCATCTTCCAGTATTTCCTTTTCTTTCGTATCCCTTTACGTTCATATTTCCTCATTTCTATCATTCTCAATACGTAATGGAATTTCAGATAAGGAATTTGCCAGCAATACGAGAAAATTAAAGGAATAGGGTATTCAAATTTACACATCATTCATTTTTGGGCATTTCAAAATCATCCAATTTCATACAAGAAATTCAAGAGCTTTGGAAGAAGAATGAAGAAGGAGAAGGGAAAATATCCTCTACGTACTCAAAAGATTGAGAATTTTATGGGAAGAAAAGTCTTAAGTTTCAGGTTAACTTAGCTTTAGGAATCCTAATTACTTGATGTTAATCATTTTGCACATATGGGTTGGGGCTAAACTAGTGTTCTATTTTCTTCTTTGGATTTGTTGCTTTACAAGTACTATTTTATGAAGTCCTTGTTTTCTGCAAGCAATAAAAAAGATCAAGTTTCTCTCGATTTCTTAATATATGATTCGAGTAGTTGTTTATCTCTTTTAACAACATTATCACACCGGACCCAAATCTCCACTTTTCAATATAGATAAGGATTTTGAGTGGGGGGCGGATCTTGGTTCGAGGTAGGTTTGGGGTAGTTGTATCCCAGGTTAGGTTAGGGTAAATGTCAAGTAGTTGGATCCCAGCTTGGTGTCGGGATTGAATCCTGGGTTGGGGTAGGAGTTAGGTAATTGGGTCCCAAGTCGAGGTCAGGGATAGTAGTCATAAGTCGATAGTCAAGTTCGAGGTTGGGTTCAGAAATTGGAGTCAAGGTCAGGGTAAGGAGTTGGATTGAAGATGATAGTTAGGTCTCGAGGTGGGATCAGGGTCGAGAGTCAAATATTGGTTTAAGGCCGAAAATTGATTTTGGAGGTAAGATGGGGTCTCGGGTCGAGGCTGGAAAGCGAGTCTTGAGTTGAAGTGGAGTCCCGAGCCTTGATCAAGATTAAGATCCCAAGTTAGGGTTAGAACTCAAGTGTCGGGTTGGGGTAGGGAGTCAGGTAAGGATTGACTCTCAACCACGACCCCGACTGCCAATCTGAGATCTCAACTAATTAGGCCTCGCCCAACCACGAGACTCAACTCGTAACCTAGACCCTACCCGAGTCTAGATTGCGTGGTGTGGTAGAACAAAGTTTTTGAAAAATATTTTTCTTACTTTACATCCTCTATCTCAATCTATGTGCAACTCTTTTCTTTTTACTCTAGGACTAAAAAAAAATATGTTAAACTTTTTTATAATTAGTAACAATTCAATTTAAAATTTTCCTTTTAACTTAATAAATAATTATAACCACATAAATATCTAAAATTTATTTTACACCACAAATTTCAAAAAGTTGGCACATAAATTAGGATGGAAGGAGTAAATTTGCTAATTCTCTGAACTCCCAAATGACTTTCTATAAGCAATTCATACGTAGGGATGGCAATGGGGCGGGTTTTGCCTTATGCGGGGCGGGTATGGTTTTATGCGGGTGCGGGGTAGGTTGAAACTATTTTTAAGGAATGTAGTGTGGATGCGGGACGGGTTGTGGAAATTGCAACTCCCTCTTAATATATGCTCGCCATTTTCTTCCACTTTCTTTTTGATGTTTTTGGTGGAGTTCACCTTTACAAAACTTAACCTTGTTTTATATTTTCATTAATATTAATCATTTATTTAGTTCTCAATAAGATGTTCTACAAGATTTCAACTACTCAATTTCACTTAATTAGTTTCTAATATTGAAAAAATATTTATCAGTTAGTCCAGGCTTCTATATCTCTTAAGCTACACGATAATTTTCTGGAAACACTTTAGCTACACTATAATGAAGCCTTATAATTTTCTGGAAATTGTATTATTTTGTGTTTGACAAAAATTTTTTAGAAAACAAATGAAACATAAGCTTGACCCACAGATTCACTAACCCCTTCTATTAAACAAGAAACAAGAAAAAATATTTATATTTCCAACTACATGATTGAGACAATGATCTCTCTATATTTATATGCCAGTAGGAAATAGTAGAACAGTTACAAGTTTATTTACTTAGCAGAAAAATAAAATATAAAAGTTTTATGAATTTTATTTGTTGTGTGAAACTCAATCAAGAAAGAAAAGATCATGTGGGTGGAGCGGAGCGGGTCTATGTGGGGCAGTGGGGGATTGAAAAACATTTTTTCGCTATGTGGGGCGGGGCGGGGAGGGACGGGTTACTATGTTGCGGGTCTATGCGGGTTTTCCCCGCAACCTCCCCACCCCATTGCTATCCCTATTCATACATTCACAAGTAAAGCATAAAGAACAAGTTCAAAAAAATCCCATATGTTGTAATATAACATCCCCAGTACACTTACTGATGGGTGATTCAGGCAACCAGATGATTAATTATCTTTACAAGAATTCTGTTTCTGCCCATGAGCTTCATATGCCAATGTTTTTGCAAGGATGCTTCCATGACCTTGCCTTGAGGGTATGAATTCTGATGCACTTTTTATCATGCAAGTGAAGTTAAAATGGAAGGAAACAATAACAACAATTGATGAAGGTGTAGAAGCAACAGAAACACTCTTTGGACAGATCAAACTCCATACAGCCTAAAAGCAAATGCCAGAACACTTTTCACAGAATTTTGCTAGAAGCTGAACAATGCAAATGTCAATTAGTTTGCCAAACCGAAGAAATAGAACATATCAAAAGTGATGATACAACAGGGACATCAAGTCCTCGTTTGTTAGCTTTCCTAAGGCCTCTGAAGAACCACCAATTGTCCTGCAATCAGAGGAAAAACGAACAGTTAAGGAAAAAATGGTTTTCTAGAGAATGAGCAGCAGAAGGGAGCAAAGAAGGAATCTAACAAAAGATTGACAATAACTTGCAAGGGAAAATCATCAAAATACTTTTTTTTTGTCAGAACACATATGCAACTATGTAGACGACTGAAAAAAACACTTGCCCTTCAAAAAGTAATTTCTTCTTCTCTTGTAACTCTAAGATTCTCTCTTCAATTGTATTCTCAATCACAAATCTCCCAATCCTGCAAATTTGAAAACAACAATAAGCCCTATTCAATGGTCACCAAAGCAGAAGAAATGCAACACACACTTGACTGGTTTATATTGCCCTATTCGATGGACTCTATCTTGGGCCTGCTGCTCCACTGCAGGATTCCACCAAGGATCCATTAAGAAAACCTAGCAAAGATCAAGAGATGAGCCACATAACATGTGCTTATTCAACAGATAAATACAAGTCATAATTGTATATCAAATGAACCAAATAAAATGAACCTGAAGAGTGGAAGAATGCAACACTAGATATGCACAAGCCTTAAGAATTTAGAGCGGTTCACAGAGAGAAAAAATAGATCCTTACATGTGATGCAACTGTAAGCTTGAGGGCAACACCTCCAGCCTTCAAGCTCATAAGCAATATCTTGCAATTTGCATCCTCAGTGAATCTTTTAAGTGCAGCATCTCTTGCGGCAATAGACATGGATCCAACTAATTGAACACAATTGATGCCACACAGCTGAATACACACAACACAAGCTTCTTTTTTGTTAGTCTGGAAAGAAGAGAAAGTCGGAAGGAAAAAGTACCATTATGTCTTACATTAAGAGAATATTGTATCAGATCCAAAAACGATGTGAACTGGCTAAACACAATTCCTTTTGCAGAACCGTCCCTTTCAAACATGTCGCTAATTTCTTCCTTCTACATTCAATAAAAGTAAAAAATGAGCTATTTCTGAAGAAATTAGAGTGGTTTACAGAGAAAGAAAATACAAGATCATGAGCTCACACCCCTTGCTTTCCTTGTGAAAAGGAAATAAACCCATAAGACAAAGAAGAAAAGCAAGCTGAGGAGAATATGATGAATGCAATTGCATACCAAAGCTTCTATTTTAGTGCTTGTCTTGAATTCATCTAGCTGAATTTTGTTCAATATACTTGAGGACCTAAACTCTTTGACAGTAGGTTTAGAACTAGAATCTCCCTTATCTTTATTTCCAGTGAAGTCAAATGTGAGGGGTTTGGTACATGTAGGGCATGGTGCTTCCATTACACCTTCAGCTAAATACTTCATACACGCCCTGCAAAACACGTGCCTACAACAAGTAACCTGCAAAAATCAAAAAGAGATGCACAGTTCAAAGAAGACTCTGCTCTAATGTATAAGGAGTTTATACTAGAAGTACTTTCGATAAAATCTCTATGTCTATGCCCCTAGAAAGAGAGTATCCCAAATGCTCAACGACTTCATGAGAACTCCAACAATTTTTCGAGCTCCAAAGACAGTAGATGGCATTTAAAGAGTGTACATACAATAGTCAGGCTGGCATTGAGCAATTGAAAGGTGCTCGATGCTCTTGGACCTTGAACGACCAGAATAAAAATAATTTAATAAATGCAGAAAAGGAGAGAGCTATCAAAAATTGAACTTCAGCTGAGTAACTTGTTTGGTATTCCTTTCTTCTCTCTCTCTTTTCCTATTTCTTGGTATGGGGGAGGGAGTGGGTAGAGGTGCGCAAACTCACTTCTAGATCTTGCTCTGCATCATGACACCAGTCACATGATTGTTCAACATCTCTAGCCTCTTTATTGCCACTAGCCAACTCTTTTCTAGAGTACATCACAAGGTACGGATGATCAGCTGCCTGCTAATTAAAGAAAGACATTACATTGGTCAGACATTTTCTTCAATCAAATTTGGCTGATGACCCATAGTAAGACAAAATAATTTAAGCAAACATCTAATAAGGAGAATTGAGAAAATAAAATTATACCAAGAAAATTTTTATACAAAAACTACATCAGAAAAGTGATATGAAACAGAAGATACAAAAAGAAGTTGCAGAACATTCATATCGATGCACATATAAGAAATGTATTGTTAATTAATCAGGACTAATCGAAAGAGCAGAGAATGAATTTTGCAAGAAAAGAAAATTGGATAGAGATTGTGAAACCAAATCATGAGGATCATCAGTAGGGACAGGTCATGAGAACCAAAGTCGAAAGGAAGGAAAATGATAAGAAGTTAAAAGAAAAACAGTGATTCTGGATGACTAATTTCACCTATAAAACGACCCTGCATGACAAAAGGATAAACACATGCTTATACTATTTGCACTAAACTGCATTGGATCCAGTAAAAAATGAATAAATCGATTTAGAAAGCTTAGCACTGGAATCACCAAATTTAAGCAACCAAGGGAGTCAATTAGAAAACAAAAACAAAAAGATGAATGCAAGAATCCATTACAATCAAGAATGTTCAAGGTTTCACACATATAGAGCATTTTCTTGGTACCTGCCGTAGGCGTGTGATCATAGCAAATATGTGACTATGCTTATTAATCACATTTCCATCCTGGACAAATCTGCACTAGAAAACAAAATGCGGATACAGTTAGAATAAAAATATCCTTGCTCCCTTCTTACTTTTTGGCAAGGTAATGGCACAAATGATTAAGAATTTTATGGGAAGAAACAGATGTATAAGATCTTAAGTTAAAAACTAAGAAACTAATCCAAAGGGTTCCATAACTACTTGAGAACAAAAAACTGTAGGAAACATGATACACAGCCAAAAAAAGAGAAACAATGGCCCAGAAAATTGGCGCAGACGTAGACAAGCAAAGTGGACTAGAAGGAAGAATAACTCGAATTTGAAAATTGTTACAGGGTTATTTAGGGACTTTACCAATGTCCACTTAAATTACCTTAGCTAATAGACAACTTAGTTAAGTCTGTTAGGATAACAGTTAGGAGATAGTTAATTAGTACTATTAAGCTAATCTTTTTCTAATTCAATGTATAAGAAAGTATATCTTTTGTACAATCAGAACATCAATAAGAATTCAAGAATTTCTCTCTCAATACTCTCATCTTTTCTTCTTCATGCTTAATTAGTATTCTCGAATTCACTGCATGTTCAAATAATAGCAAAACTGAAATACCAGAGAGATAGCATACATATTGAGCTGTGCTTGGCTTCTACGGCACAGTGTCTTGTAGTAGTTGTATTCTCTATCATCCAAAGAATCTTTTCTCACTGTAACCTGAATGAACCCAAAAAAGTAACCAGTAAGAAGATTCTAATCGAATTGAAGCACACGACACTAGTGCAAGCAGAACTTACAGTCTTTGTGGGAAGTGCAAGATCAACAGCTCTCTCTTTTTTGGTACGTCTTAGCAATAGGCTTTTCAGAATTTTGTTCTTCAACCACACCATCGCATCTCTACCTTCATCATCGTATGACCATGAAGGTTCTTCAATATACTAGAAAAAAAGAAGATGTTTCAACTTAACTATGTCAGCAATAAGATGAAGCTTCAGAAGTATGTAAATTCTTAACTATTAACTTTCTTTCTTCCACCAGAGGAAGTGGCTTGCAGGTTGGTGGGAGCACTGTGGGCACGCATCGGAGAAGCTGTAGAATTTATCGAAGGACAGACAACACAAGATGTTTCAAAAGTAACACCGATTGAGAAGCAAAATGATTAGAATATAAAGTAAAATAGACTTTGAGCCATTGTGAATTTCACACTCAGGGATAGGAACAAGGATTTAAAAAAGAATCTTTGTGTCTACCTAAATTCAAGTCCAGTGCAATTACAATCTACGCAAAAGTAACAAACATAAGGGGTAACTTGTAAGAAACAAACCTGTATAGAAGTAAAGAATTTAATTAACCTCACGATTAAAGAAGTAAAGAAAATGTAGTTTAACTAGCAGAATTTAACTTACAACTGAGTACAATTCTCCAATGTGGTTTTGCAGGGGTGTACCAGTTAAGGCCACTTATAAAAAGATTCTAAAGCAAGAACCGCTTTTGTGGAGTTGCTGTGTACAGATTTGATACAATGAGCCTACGCCATAGAAGTTCAATCAGTTAAGAACATTGCAGATAAAATGTCATATGAAATTTAAGAGTTCTACGCTCAGGACTCAACAGCTAGACCAGGCACAAACTACAAAACACATGCAGCATCATTCAAGGGCAACAGAGAGAACAGAAGTTAAGTGTGTAGGTTTCTTCCTAACCACCACAGGATTCTTCACATTTTAATAACCAGCATAGCTGTTAGCACATTATTCAGCAGTTAACATGATCGACTTGAAAAAAATTGCCTAAACAGCAAATGAACCATGTACCTGGAAATGCCAAGTTACGAAAACAAAAACTTAATGCATGAATCTATGAATGTATGACTTGCCTCATCCAAATGATACGATCCCACTTCACTGAATGTAGAACTGACTTCCTCCTGGACACATCTTCACCAACACTGCTGTTCTGCTTTTTCCTTTTTGGCCTATAGTCAGCCTGGATAGTGGAGTATGTAGTAATGAAAAAATCATATTCCTCCAGTTTGTACTTACATTTCTCCCTATCGGCGCCATTATAAAGAAGAGTTTTGTTGCTTCCTTTAATGGTGCAACGTTCAATCTCACGAATCCATTGCAATGCTTCAATCAAAGGACACACAACAAGAGTTCATTTTACTGTTGGGAGCTCTTGGGAAGTACCGAGTGAAGACGACAATATACTGAAACCACCAGTTGCTTTCTTTAATTCGCGTTGAGCAAGAACAAGTGCTATGGCTTGAACCGTCTTCCCCATACCCATTTCATCAGCAAGAATACCCCCTTTGAATATAGTTTCTTGCTTTAATGACCAAGCCAGCCACTCCTTTTGGTACCTGTTAGAGAATCATAAAGTTATATGTTTCCTTGTTATAATATTCTAGCTGATTCTTAGGGATTTAGATATTTAGTTACCTTAGTTAGTCTTTTCTTTACCTGTATTTAAATCATTGTCTTCTTCGGATAATATACATTGAAATTACTCCATACTTTTGTTGTAACAGTACCTCAATAGTGGCAAGATGAAACATGTCTTATCACCTCTACAAATAAATGGGTAATTGATTCAGGTGTCACAAATCAAATGACTGGTAATTCTAATATTTTCTTTAGCTTTCAATCACACAAATCTCCCTCTCCCATCACTGTAGCTGATGGGTCTACTTGTACTAGTGTTGGATTTGGAATTGTTAATCCAACCTCTTCTATTACTCTGTCATTTGTGTTAAGTCTACCAAAATTGGCTTTTAATTTGATCTCTGTTAGTAAACTTACGAGAGACCTTAATTGTTATATTTCATTCTTTTCCGATCATTGCATGTTTTGTGATCTTAAGACAAATTAGATTATTGGTAAAGGACATGTATCTGATGATCTTTACATCCTTGATGAGTCGGAGTCTCAGCCTGTTATTTGCTCTAGTATCGTGTCTCGATATGATGCACATTGTCGATTGGGACATCCTTCTTTACCTCTATTAAAGAAGTTGTGTCCTGAGTTTCAGAATATTTCTTCATTGGAATGTGAAGCTTGTCGATTTGCAAAAAATCATCGCACATCATTAAGTCCAAGGGTAAATAAGCGGGTTGGGTCAACTTTTGAGTTAATTCATTTTGATGTTTGGGGACCATGTCCTATCATTTCTAAAACTGGGCATAAGTACTTTATTACTTTTGTGAATGATTTCTCTCAGATTTACTTTATGAAAAGTCGCTCAGAAGTGTTTACTCACTTTTGTGCTGAAGTCAAAATTCAATTCAATGCTTCAGTTTGTATTCTAAGAAGTGATAATGCTAAAGAATATGTATCAGAAATATTTCAGTCATATATGAGACAACATGGTATTCTTCATCAATCTTCTTGTGTTGATTACACCCTCTCAAAATGGAGTTGTTGAGAGAAAGAATAGACATTTACTTGAGACAGCTCGAGCACTTATATTTCAAATGAAGGTTCCTAAATAGTTTTGGGCTGATGCAGTCTCTACAACTTGTGTTCTTATTAATTGCATGTCGTCTACTGTGTGTGCTGGTAATATGCCTTATAGTGTTCTCTTTCCAAACAAGTCACTTTTTTCGGTGGAACCTAAGGTATTTGGATGCACGTGTTATGTTCAAGATGTTCGACCATTTGTTACCAAGTTGGATCCCAAGAAATTGAAGTGCGTTTTCCTAGGTTATTCCCGCCTCTAAAAGGGGTATCGGTGTTATTCTACTGAACTTGGCAGATATTTGGTGTCAATTGATGTGGCATTTTCAGAGTCTATACCATTCTTCTATGCACCTCCAATTTCTACAAGTCAGGGAGGAGGAAGATGAGTGGTTAGTCTATCAAGTTACCCGTGTTTTGACGGAAGAATCAAAATTTGTCCCTCCATTTCCCAATTCTTTTATTGAGGATCAATCGACTATTGTCCCATTAGTTCCTACTCCATTGGCGGTAGTAAGACCACCAGTTGTTCAATTTTACTCGACGAGGCGAGAGACCAATGATACATGTCCTATAAAAATCCATTTGCCACCAAATCCTGCAGGATATCTTGACCTCCCTATTGCTCTTCGCAAAGGTACTCGTAGTTGCAAATCCACATATTATATTGCTAATTTTGTTTCCTATGATGGATTATCCTCTGCGTCTAGATCTTTGATTGCCTCTCTAGACTCTATCTCTGTACCCAAAACAGTGAAAGAGGCTTTAAATCATCCTGGATGGTATGATGCAATGCTTGATGAAATACATGCCTTAGAAGAAAATCACACGTGGGATTTGGTGGATTTACCCAAGGGAAAGAAATCAGTGGGATGTAAGTGGGTCTTCACAGTTAAAGTTAATCCAGATGGGTCTATAGAAAGACTTAAGGCTAGACTTGTGGCTAAAGGATATGCTCAAACCTATGGGGTAGATTATTCAGGCATTTTCTCTCCGGTTGCCAAACTCACTTATGTCCACCTGTTCATTTCTCTAGCTACTTCTCAGAATTGGCCTTTACATCAGTTAGATATTAAAAATGCATTCCTTCATGGTGATCTTCAAGAGGAAGTTTATATGGAGCAACCACCTGGTTTTGTTGCTCAAGGGGAGTATGGAAAGTTTGTCATTTGAAAAAGAACTTGTATGGCATGAAACAAAGTCCTCGGGATTGGTTTGGTAAGTTCAATGAGGTAGTTCAGGATTTTGGGCTGAAAATGAGCAAATGTGATCACTCAGTCTTCTACCGACAATCAACAACAGGCACTATCCTCTTTGTTGTATATGTTGATGACATTGTTATCACAAGAAGTGACTATGCAGGGATTTCTTCCTTTAAGTTTTTTATGCATACTAGATTTCATACAAAGAACTTGGGCCAATTGAAATACTTCTTGGGAGTAGAAGTGAACAGAAGCAAGAAGGGAATTTTTCTGTCTCAGAGAAAGTATATTCTTGACCTGCTTGCAAACACTAGAAAGTTGGCAGCTAAACCCTGCAATACTCCAATGGTACACAATGTACATCTTATGAAAGATGACAGTGATCCTTTTGATGATCCAAAAAGATATAGAAGGTTGGTTGGGAAGTTAAACTACTTGACTGTGACTCGTCCATATATTGGTTTTGCGGTAAGTGTTGTTATCAATTCATGTCCGCACTTACGGTCAAAGATTGGGAAGTTGTGGAGCATATTCTATGTTACTTAAAAGGAGCTCCTGGACATGGCATATTGTATAACAATCATGGTCATACTCGTGTGGAGTGTTTTGTAGATGCTGAATGGGCTGGATCCAAAATTGATAGAAGATCTACAACAGACTATTGTGTCTTTGTTGGAGGGAATCTAGTATCATGGAGGAGTAAGAAGCAAGGTGTTGTATCTCGATCCAGTGCATAATTTGAGTACAAAGCTATGTCGCAATCCACATGTGAAATTATGTGGATACATCATCTCTTAACTGAAATTGGGTTAAAGCATCATAAACCAGCAAAACTTTGGTGCGATAACCAAACTGCTCTTCATATTGCCTCAAATCCGGTGTATTATGAAAGAACTAAACATATTGAAGTTGATTTTCATTTTATTCATGAGAAGATTCAAGAGATCTGATTTCCACTGGCCACTTAAAGACAGGAGAGCAACTAGCTGATTTGTTGACAAAAGCGTTGAATGGAACTCGAGTTGATTACCTTTGTAACAAGCTGGGCATGATCAATATCTATGCTCCAGATTGAGTGGGAGTGTTAGAGAATCATAAAGTTATATGTTTCCTTGTATATAATATTCTAACTGATTCTTAGGGATTTAAATATTTAGTTACCTTAGTTAGTCATTTCTTTACCTTTATTTAAACCATTGTCTTCTTTGGAAAATATATATTGAAATTACTCCATACTTTTGTTGTAATAGTACCTCAATAGTGGCAAGATGAAATCTGATGGTGGCTCAGCAATTTCAGCAAGCGAGACATTCTGAATATCCAAGACTAAATCATTTGAATAATTCTCCAGAAGGAATTCATTCATTTCTTGTTCCACTATCTCCCATGTCAAAACTAGTCCTCTTATATATTGCATCCACTCACGTTGATGTCTCTTTATATCTATCCTTCTCAACATGCCTCGGTATCTATAATCTGAATCTGTATCTTCATCCCTTAGGTCTTCAGCAACACGAACAATAATCAATTTTATTAGAAAATTACACGATCAATTCAAAGCATTTATGGGTGTTAGCATTTCAAGATGGAGCATCCATATGGAATTTGATAGCAACTCATAACTAGGGCACAACATGATGAACCTAGGGCATAACATGATGAACCTATTCAAATGTTATTACAATTTACATGTCATTCATTATTTTCCATTTTGGGTCATTTCAAATCATTCAATTTCAACCAAACTTTCAAGAAACTCAAGAACTTCAAAAGAAAACAAACAAGAAGACGAACCTGGAATTGGAGGATTCATTTTCCCAGAAAGCACAGAGAAATCAGACAACTAGTACATTCATCAATCATTGTGGACCTTTTACCCATTCACGCCCAGGCTTAGCTGGACCGTGGACCCAAAGCCCAAAAGGCCCAACTGGAGCGTGGACCAAGAGTCCAAAAGGGAACCACCTCCTTCATGCCCAGGCCCAAGTGGAGAGTGGACCGAGAGCCCAAAAGGCCCAACTAGAGCGTAGATTGGGAGCCCAAAAATGGATGGTTTTAGGATGGATCTGGCTCTGATACCATATAAAAATATGACACTTGCAACTAACTCAACCACAAAATCTAATTCATGAGAAGAAAAATTTTCCAACTACATATAAGCAGAATTCCCGTCTATTTCCCAATCAATATAGGACTTCTTACCTACTGTAACATTTTTTTATGTTTAAAAATTGATATCTTTTTTTTATTATTATTTAGAAATTGATATCCAATTTTCCTTCTGTCCCAATTTATGTGACTTATTTTCCTTTTTAGTCAGTTCCAAAAAAGAATGACACGTTTTTATATTAAGTAACAATTTTACTATAAAATGTTTATTTTACCCTTAATGAAATGATTTACAGCCACACAAATTTCTATCATTCATTTTGGACCACAAGTTTTAAAAGTCTTTCTTTCTTTCTTAAACTTCATGCCGAGTCAAACTACCTCACATAAAATGGGACGGAGGGAGTAATATTTAGTGAATTAAAGTAAAACAAAAGAAAACTATCATTTCCAACAAACCTATTCTTTTTCG
The DNA here is from genome assembly GCA_029582605.1 of Solanum gracilifrons. NCBI lineage: Eukaryota > Viridiplantae > Streptophyta > Magnoliopsida > Solanales > Solanaceae > Solanum > Solanum gracilifrons. The sequence continues at coordinate 19,713 of JAJOOH010007960.1, forward strand.
AAATAGTTGTTTAGAAATTGATCCAGACATTGTTGTAAGGAAAAGGTAAAAGGTTTAATATCTCATTAGAATTTGAAAAGGCTCAATTATGTTCTCCGTTAAAAGTTTGGCTCATCCATGTCATTGTTATTTGAGAAAAGGTTCATTCATGACATTAGTTTTTTTACCTCAACAAGACCCAAACAACTTTTGACATTTTTCAATCGGAAGTTTGGATCAAATATACTCTTTTTGTTTCTTCTTCCTCAAGAACACCAAGAACAAATGAAAATACTAAGAACTCTCAAAATTTCCAACTTCTTTGGTTCTTTACGAAATCATCTCAAATTTCAAAAGTAGCTTCCCTCCGAGCTAGATACCTAAAGTCAATATCTTTTGATCTCGAATTCAACCTAATTCAATAAGACCCACTTGAAATTTCTTCAAAAGTTTAAAAGCTTCAACATACTTTAATGGTAGAATTTTCTTCACAACTCCAGATCACTTAAAATTTTGAACATAGACGCAAAAACACTGGGAACAAAGATCTAGTATCAAAAATAACAATAAAAATACGAGTCAGCAAAATTTTGAAATTTTGGGACTGATTTCAGTTTTTTTTTGTGGAATATTTTTTAATACGGGTGGGTTTTTTTAACTCCACAAATGATTTAAGAATTTAGGCTTTTTTTAAACGGAAAAGGGTCAAATATACCCCTATACTATTAGAAATAGTTTATATACACCCTTCGTTATATTTTTGTCACGCCCCGAGCCTACACCCTGGGCGGGACCGGCACTCGGAGACCATTGCTGGCCCCAAGCGAACCCTTGGCCTGGCCTTCTTAACTCAGCGGAAACCTGACTCAACAGAATAACTCAATGCCATGCAAAAACTTAAACAACTTAGCTGATAAAAATATGGCCCAAAAAGGCAACTCGGGTCTCAAAATAGAATATTTACATATACATACATATACATGGATGAGAGAC
>JAJOOH010007961.1:0-23323 GCA_029582605.1 Solanum gracilifrons
ATTCTCACAACCTTCAACTCTAAACCAATGATCTATACGAAAGGTTTTATTCCTTTACCTTGCTTAAACTCCTTCCATGACGCAAATTTCAACTACTTTGAACTCTTGTATACATTTGTTTCTTTCGTAGAATTACTTACAAATCTTATCTTTTGACCAATAATCCATGATATTTTACCTTATACTCTAAATCAAAACCTAAAGTTAAACCTTTACTTAGGTCCTTTAACAATCAAAAGTGACAAATTGTACGATCCAAAACATGCACAAGTCCTTCCAAATTCTCAATACACCAAACAATTGATTATTTCTTATAGTACCAATTCATACCTTGACTAAATCTACGATTCGTAATGTAGACTTACAATGAAGAACTTGAATTTTGATTCTAGTTATGTAACCTAATCCCATTATCTATCAACATTAGCTCATACATTAAAGATTTTTATGAATTCATGAATCTTAGCTTTTCATTAATCGCCTCTCCATCAACCTTATCTTATCCTTTGCTAAAAATCCAACCATATTCATTATCAAACTCAAAACCACAAAAGAACTGATCATCACACTCGAGTTGAACGTTTGTACACTCATTTCTAAAGTTTTATCGAGTAATTTTTAACCAATCAGATGAACTTGTGATACTATTACCATAACTAGATCAAATTGGATGAAGTTACGCATCTCTGAATCCAATTATCAATCCCTTTGAAGATACATCCTTAGCCTTTGCAATAAGAGAAAATATTCTTGCTCTCACCTCTTTTCGAAGACTACACTACATCCCTCTTCTATGCATGCTTTCACCCATAGGTTTGCCAGTATTTTTCAATCAACATTTGTTTTAACTTTCTTAAGATCACAAAGGTCTTAAGAAGACTTGTAACGGGGCTGAATGCAAAGGTATGGTCATTTAGGCTCAGTGACTTTCATCCTCATGAAATGTGGTGCTCACAACACTTCTATTCCTTGTACTTCATCATTTTCTTTAGTGCTCATAAGTCATCGTATTATTCACTTTCCATGGATTGTTTGGGAACCCCATCTCTTTTGTACTTTAGTCCACAACTTTCTTTTTCATTCTTTTCCTTTTTCTTTCTCTTTTCTCTTTTTTTTTTATATAGAGGGGTTCCATTTTTATCAACACCATGGGTTAAAGGAGACTTTCCTTGCACTTCTTCACTTTCCCTTTTTTGTCTTTTTCACCACACCCCCAACTTAGGTTTTGGACTAAATTGGCTGTTCAATTAACCACAATTCAAGAGGATTATAGGTAATGGATTAAGAAAGGTCTAGTTTTCATCAGATTTCTTCCAAAGAAAGGTAAGTCTCAAAGGGTGTTGAAGAGAGAATCAGAAGCACACAAGGTAGGTAACAAAAGAGGTATATATCAAATTGGTTCACACTCTTCGAAGTTTCCTAAGATCATATCAAGAGAATGTCTTACTTAGTCAATCGGACCAACATGGCAAATTCTAGGTCTTGTCATGCTTGGTGCCAGGTAAGCTTATCACACAAGGCATCGACACTTAAGTTAAACAAGACTCCACACTTCCGATAGTGTGCAACGGTCATCACAGGAGAATCAATTTGATAAATGGCTAATCACAATGCGATGCAAAGAGTTCACATATTGTATATGCAACTCCATTTTGCCTCATCGTAGCCATACATTCATGTTCGTTCGATTGTAAACACTATTCAAGTCATCGATATTGATCGAAACCAAGACTCAAATTTTCCAAGGAACAACCTCATTCAATCAACATATAAAGGGTGGCAAAAATGTGCGAAAAATTCAAAAAAAATTGGAAGGGTGAGAATCATTTTGCGATTTAAAAATAAAAGGAGCCGCAAGCTCAAATATCCACAGAAAAGCAGTATTGACACAATTTTAAACAGAACAACCCAAATATAAACACAAAACATGAACAAAAGTAGCACACAAAAGGTGTGGGACTCACCCCACCACAAACAAAATCATTTGTCCTCAAATATGAATGAAAGTATCCAAAAAGTCAATTGAAGAAAGACAGAGAGTGAGGTAAAGAAGGATCCTGTATACATAGTCGCTCCATCTGTCTGGGCATCAGTACTCGGAGTGACCCCCAGAAGGACTAGCTCCACTAGATCCAGCAACAGGTGCTAAGGAAGCCTGCACAACAGTATCTATCATAATTGCTCCTGTCTCGGTCATGTCTTCATCTGCAGCTCCCTCAGTCTCCTCATTCATCTCTTTATCAATCTCTGCTTCTAACTCAGGATCGGCTATCTGCTCTACTCTATCCCCATGTACAGTGGTGGTCTGAGGCATTTTAGGCACGTCTGGAATCTCCACTGTTCCAAAGACCATGGACTCATCAGTGGACTTCAGGTTGTCTACATCATTTTGAAGCTCAGCAATGGAAGCTTTTAAAGCCATCACCTCCTTTGTGAGATGTTGGTGGTGCTCACACACCGCTATCCTGACAGCTAGGGCATCAATGGTAGTACTCAGAGGTTTAAAAAAATCAGTTAGGGAAATATGAATCATGCGTGGAACAGAGTCCTCTAGACTTGCAACCAGATGATCAGCAGAAAAGGGCCAATTGTCCCATCCGGAGTAAGGAAGCCTGGGTGAGTGGAGGCTGAGAAACAACAGCAACAGTATTGGTTCTAGGAGACCGTGCAGTAGTAGAAGAGCCTGGAGTAACAGAGGGAGTAGCTGTGGAAATGGATATACCTTAAGGCCAAGGGGCTGGAGTAGGCAGAGATGCCTCTGCAAGCGATGATTCTGTGTTTACTAACTCCACCGATGCTGCCTTCTTCCTTTCTGCTTGATCCTTAAGGTACTCAGCTTCGATCCTCCGGATATTAGTGGAGAATGTGGGAATTACCTCCACATCTTTCTTTGCATCTCTAGGTACTCGAGCTTGTTTGCACAGCTCAGTGATCAATACCGGGAAGGGAAGTGAGGTCAGGTGCTGCCTTCCACGCCTAAGCATCTCTGATGCAATGATCCGTCCCAAGTTTAGCGTTGTTTCCTTAATGAGATAACCTAGGCAAGCTGCTTTTGCGTGGCGAAGGATAGATTCATTCTATGAAAGCATAATCGTGCTACTGATGAAGCCAAACCAATATCTTGCTACCACATTTAGGTCATTCTTTTCGATAACCGCTCCAGTCTCAAACCACCTTGATGTACCATCGGATATCAATGGGGCCAACCATGCCATCATAGTTTCCAGTGACATTTTTTCTGATCATGATTTGACAGTTGTCCTCGAGTTTCGCGGTGCACCCCAGAACAACATTTATAACAGGAGGGTCGTAGTGCACTTTCTTCCCCCTGACAACTACATAGTCAACTGGTTCAAATTTGGCTGCCGGTTTCTTCCCATGTGGTATCAATGCACTGTACGCACTGTAGAACTCCTTGAACCAGCTTGAAACAGACGGGCCACGGGGCTTTGTGAAAATTGGGAAGTTATGCGATTTCAGACACCTCATAATCTCTGTATACCTATCAATCATTCAATCCATGGAGAGACATTTTTCTTCAAGAATTGTCGTTAATCCTACCGTCTTCAATTTGTTCATTAACTAGGGAGGAGGACCCTGTATTGGCGATGCCAACACTATTGCTTGTTTTGGGACTAGGGGAATATGAGTGGTCAACGGAGGCTTCTGGATCCTGGATGGATTATTATGCTTTTTAGATCGCAACTCAGCTCTATGTGCCATTATCAGCTCATCATCATCAGAAGCTGTGCTTTGGCTTTCTTATTGTTCATCAATACTCCCAGAAGTAGTGAGATAAGTGTCATAAATGCCCTTGCTGTCAAAGTTGCTCTCTGGTGATGTCGGTGCCTTTCTTTTATTTCTCCCTTTTTTACCAAATGCAGAAGGCTTTGTAGCCCTGCCTTTTTATATAGCTGCACCTTCATTGATTTTAATCTCCTTACCTTTATTTCGGGGTGGCATGTTTCTACCTGGAAATTTGGGTCTGGCCATGTTTGCAATACATTGAGAAAAGGTTAAGAACATAAAAAATTTACTACAGACAGATTCACCGAGCAAGTCGGCGAGTCGCCAATGACTTTCGGCGAACATGGGTTAGATCATCGAAATTTCCAGGGTCGCAAGGGTTTAGAGGTACAGAACCAAACATTAGGTACAAGATGAAATCAAAGGCGAGGTAGGATGTTTCAGCGAATTGCCAAGTGATTCGGCGAGCTCAACGCAGCACGCTGAATAGTCTAAACTTAACAAAACGGCACAGTACACGACATATGATAAAATTAGTTGCAATGAGAGTATAAATATCACAATTAAATGCAGGGTTTGGAGAACCAACCTTTAAGGCTGATTAAGTCAAGACTGTGATTCTAGGCAACAGTTTAGTACAGATCCAAGCACTGCTAAAGCAGCTAAAATACTCACAAGATGCGAAATTTTTTAAAATACTAAGGGGGTGCGATTTTGCGAAATTCGAGAGTGAGAGAATATGAAAAAGGTTGAAAGTTAAAACCCGTGGCTTTATATAAATCATCTAGATCTCACCCATTCGGCGACATTAGTTTAATTCGCTCCTCTAGTCGGTGATCCGCCGAGTGTTTATCTGCCTTGCCGAGTTTTTGTAATGACCCGAGGGCCACCCCTAGCCGTTATCGGCGTATTCGACCTCTCGGAGGTCTTATACAAGACCTTAGCATTCATCATAGCATTTATCATAGAAAAATAGCAGAAAATTTAAAACCTTTTCATAATATAACACAAGACTTAAACAGTCACCTCATTTAAATCTTTAATACAAAATTGGAGTACTACATCTCAAGGTAGCCATCTTAAAACACGACTACAACACAAGAGGGACACAACCCTTACAATACAAAAAAAACTACTATCTAGTACATAGAACTTAAGGAAAATCTTTAACATAAAGGTCCTTGAATCTTTAAGGACACACCCGAACTTGGGAATAGTAAGCCAAGCTAATCACTTCGAGGAAAGGCCCTTTAGCCGCCACCACCTACACTTGGTGTAAAAAGATGAAGAAGAATGGTGTTAGTACAAGAATGCACTAAGTATGATAACCATGCAAAAAACATGCTTTTAAAAGGGTCATTTAGTTGGAAACCATGCATCATGCCTTTTTTGAGAAACTTCAAGAAAATTTAGTACAATAGGCACAATATCAACCACATACATCATCATACATATGGAAACCATTCATAATAGCACATAGAGCCACTTATAACATTTTAGGCACATTCAATGCATACGATACATTACCTTCCTCTTTATCTTAACTTTCTTCCTCAAGCAACCATTAGGGAATACTTGGTGCAATGTATCACCTAAAGGTTACCAAGGGTGAACTTACATATAGCCTTCATCAATCCAACCACATGTATTCATAGAGTCATAAGCACACCATAAGACATAGTCTTCACATAGGAACCATCACCTAAGATAACCCCCAAGTCACACTAGTGCAATGTGCAAGTAGCATCCCATAATACTACTCACACCAAGTATTCCTAGGAAGCCACCATAGACTAGGCACATCATATTCAACAAGTCATAACATCTTCATTTAATATTAGACATAAGACCAATATACTTCATAACATCATATAAGGACTCATTCCTTTACTAAATCATTAGTCATAACCCATTTAGTTCATATCATAGGTAAACCACCCTCTCAACCCCTTCACAAGATCACTTGTGCAATGTACACATGGAGTCCCATACCCCCACATATACTAAGAAAACCCATTAAGAAGTCATAAGTGTAATTCACATGCATAATCATAGTTCATGTCTTGACATACGTAAAGTGAACCTTAACATGCTTTCATATTAAGATACATAGACCATAGTCTTCATTACAGAAAGGGCCTAATCATAACCTCCCTTAGAGTCCACTTGTGCAATGCATAAGTACGGTCCATAGTCCTACCTACACTAAGTAACTCTTCAAGAAATCATAACTAGAGTTCATATTCTTATCTTAATTCATTTCTTAACTTTCGGGAGACATTGCCATAACCGACATAGACCATGTGAGCTACATTGAATCCGGTGTTCTACTCCCTCACCAAAAAGAGAGGATACTACTTTCCAAAGTAGGACCTACATACATAATAACTATCTAGTGGATCCACTAAGCTAATACCTATGGGGGCATGTAGTTATGGAACAAGGAGATTGCTACTAGAAACCTTCACTTAGTAAGCATGGAGGTTTCCATCTCATCAGACAACATCTATGTTGGGAACCCGGACTTGCTAAACGTGAAGGTTCTCTTGTGGGAAGCCGCACTTGCTAAATGTGAAGCCCCCACTCTCATTTTTCATATTCACTCGGTGCTAAGCTCCAACTCCCTTTTTAAACATCTTTAAACCTTTATTTAACATTAGTTCATAAAATAGTCTTTAGGGACTTAATCCCTCATAACATATAGCTCAAAGGTTCTAAGATGAGAATGACCTCTCATCATAGAACCTACATTATGTGAGAATGACCTTTCACATAGTCATACCATATTCATAACATAGTCTAGTTTAGAGTAAAATTGAGGAAACCTTTCAAGAGACTCACTTTCACAATATTATCATAAACCTTATTCATTCATTCATGTGTGTGTGTACATATGTGAGCAAGCCTTTCACATAAACACCTTTATAAAACACATATTCATACCTTGCCAATCATACACTTTGCATGTATAATAAGATGTAAGGATGCATATAAGAGTTAACCTTTCAATAGACACCATAACACATCATATTCATAGCTATACATATAGAGTGTGTGTGCATATTGGTCCTCATAGTGACATAATAGCAACGCCATTGATATTGAGTGCACTTCCCTTCAAGGGATCACAACACATTCACAATGTCCCCAAATCATAAGCAATTCACATATAAAGCCTTTAGGGATTCTAGACCACATATCCACACATCATCATAGGAGACAAGGACACATTCAACATTGAATAGGTACTACTAACATGTATATGATCACACATTCACATAGGGGTCATATAGGTAGGGTTCATTCCACAATAGCACTTAACATAATTAATCATGTATACCACACCTTATCCCTAACATTATCATTCACATTATACTCCTCATCATCAACATACTTTAAACATCATGCTAGCATTGCTGATTTCATACATAACCTTCATAGCACAACTTCATAAACATATGCATCATAATCATCAATTCACTTCACATCTATTGCCTTCAAGGACATGATCTCGACATGCATAGATAGACAAGAAGTAAACATCGCCACCTTAACTGGACCAAACCACATAACATCAATTCTCATAATATAGACTAGAAGTTAGGTCAACTTACCAATTCTCCAAGCCATGATCACCATGGATCAATCCTCAACAATTCATAATCCATTGACATAGGTAGCAATAGGAATCAACAATGTAATTCAATAACATAAACATAGTCTAAGTACAATTCTATAAACAAAGGGATCAACCCATAACTTTGCCCATAAGGACATAATTATCAACTCATCAATATACCAACAATTCAACATGAATAAGTGTAGATAGTCATAGGAAACATCAATAAAATCTAATCTAAACATAATTTCACCAATAGAGATCATATTCACAAAGACCCACATCATAGGCCAATTTTTGAGAATTTGGGGATCATAGGTTCATCAAGAATTCCTTTGAAAATTATATTAAAAACCTTAATTACACATTAATTCATCAATATAATGATTTAGAAAATCCTTTGACAAAGGACCCATGTTTAGATTGAAAATTGGGAATTTGGTCTTTAAATCACTTTTGAAAATCTTTGATAGAACTCCTTGATTAAGAGGTTATTCAAGAATAAAGAATTACCATACCATAATTATTGAAGACCCATGAAATTGAAGAAGAAATCAGTTGAAAACCCATCTTCTAACTTGAGCTTCATCAAGGTCTTCAATGGAGTTTTTGAGAGAATCTATTTTGAGAGGGAATGGTCAATTTCAAGAATGGGGTCTAATTTTAGGTTTTGGGGTTTTAACCAACTTAAAATACCCTAAAATAGGTAGAATAACCGTTTATAATAATTCCCCAAAGTACCCAAACTACCCCTCACTTAGTTGGACCTTTTAAAAAAGTCAAACTTGAGTTTTATTTTCGTAGATTTCGTCAGAAAACAAGTTCGCGATGCGGAGGTGTTCCCACAAGTTTCTGGAAATTAAATTATGAGACAGTAGAGTCCGCGACATGTCCGCGATGCGGACCAAACTTTTGGCCCTTAGTGGAGCTAGTCCGCGACGCGGACATACTCCCTCTATGAGCAACTTCAAGTTGCCTTGGCAGCTTGTTTGGCCAAGGGTTGGGGTCCTCCTCGAGGACCCTTAGGGTGGTCCCGGGGAGTCGTACCCGGACGTTTTGACCCTAAAAACATTCATTAAGAAACTAGGGTCACCTCCACTGATTTGAGACTCCAAACAACACATAAAAACATGAACAACATACTAGAACACACCAACACGTAAAAGACTAGTTTCCGAACGTCTTGGTCGTCCCTTGACGTTTAACTTCCAAACTCTTTAACACTGACTAAAAGGGTTATTCTTCATTATTTTAACAAGTTATTAAATCATAAAACCCATGTGAGGCTCTACTTTATCCTACTTCATTTTGAGGGTCATTACAGTTTTACAGGACCCTTAATCAAGGTGAGGATCCAAACAACGGTCTTTGTCGGGGTCGCCGATCTACTCGGCGATTCGCCAATTGGACTTGTGTAATTCATCCTGTACTTTTCAAAAACATTTCATGCCCAATCCTACAAAATCAACACATCTTTATTTCAAAAATAGCAAATTGAAAACATTTAAGGGTTTTGGGTTGCCTCCCAAACAACGCCTTAGTTAACGTCGTGGCACGACACAAGTTAACTCTTATACTCCAATGGTAAGGTTTGCCTCAGCTTCATCAGACAATCCTTCTTTAAAATACGGATAGAGTTCAATCAGCAATTGATCTATTTGAGAACCTATTAGTTGAATAAGCATACCATGTGAGGTCATCATCTGGTTCAACAACGATACATTTTCCCTAAGCTCCTCCAGTACCCTATGTTACTCACTGGATTTCTGGGGTAGAAGTGTGAGCATTTCTTTGTTCTGTCCATCCTTCTTGTTCCTGATTCTCCTTTGTCCATGAGGAGGAATGTAGTGCTCTTTCTTGTTGCACTGGACTTCAAGATCCTAAATTTTCCTTGTCAGCTCATCTAATTAAGTTAGCAGGATCACTAAGTTGAAATCTCTCGGTTTTACTTCCTGATCTGGCTTAGTTAAGTTGTCTAGAAATTTGTCTACTTCCACAAAGGGCTGTCGTACAAGACTACCCGAGGTAATTTGATCAACCCTCATTCTGTTTCCTAGACTAAGACTTCGGTAGAAAGATTCCCAAATGACTCTTTCGGGGATTTCGTGAGTAATACATTGACCCAGAAATGCTTTGAACCTTAGTCATGCCTCACAAAGCTGTTCGCCTTCTGATTGCCTAAAAGATAGGATCATATATCTGAACATCATCTCTTCTAATGACGGTAGCTCCATTCGCTTGCAAGTACTGCTCGATATGTTCAACTCCCATTCTTCAAAACTCTAACAATCAAAACAAAACTAAAAATTAAGTTAGTAAAACTACAAGTAAGAAGAAAAAAAATTCTACTAATATAAGAATTCTCAAATAACAACACTCCCCGGCAGCGGCACCATTTTGATATTTGCGTAATCAATACACAACTTTCGATACAAGTGCCTACGATCATACAATAGTTTAGTAACCCAACCAAGGGTTGGGATCGTTCCCAAGAGAGTGGTTTTGAGAATTAATAGAAAAATAAAATGTAGTTTTAACTAGTCGTAGTTGAAGACATTAACGATTAAAAACATTGTAAATTAAAGGGGGACACAAGAGTGTCAATTAACAATGGGGGGGTTTTGTCACTAGTAAGTAAAAACAACAAAATAAACGACGGTTTTTAAGTAATGAGAGGGGATCCTTGTGATGTGATGGAAATACGGGTTAAGCTAAATTATTGGGTACATGCTTTCGATAGAATATTCATAGAATAATTGTGACAAGGCTAGACTTTAAGGGGGATAAGCTCTTTCTCGAGCAACTTACCCTGTTTCAAATGCGTTACTCTCGAACACCCACTTGCTGCATGAAGACCAGCCTATGCATTAACCCATTCGCTCTGTCGAGTTGAGTGTGTGGACATAGGACTAGGGTTCACTCTCTCGAGTAGAACCTCATGTTGACCCACTCGCACTGTCCATTAATTTAGTAGTCTTAGTTTTACGACCTCTCTCTCAAGCAAGCCAAAAATACATGAATAAACTTGTATTTGCAACTACAAATTCATTAATTTCATCCACAACTACTATACGAAATCACGATTAAACTATCAGCAAGCAAGACCCAACAATTATCTTAACCCATATTCGCTAAATCACACCCCAAGAATTGGGGTTTTTAGCCACACATGTATAAGAGATAGAAATTTATACCAAATTGAGCTTGCATTCAACTGGGTATGAAGATTTTAGGCTTGATACAGGCCAAAAGTGAAGAATCCAAGAGACCCAAACCCAAATATTGAAGATGAAACCCTTTGGATCTTCAAGTCTTCAAAACCCTCTCAAACTTAGAGCAAAAATATAAAACGTACTATTCTATATGGAAATTATAATAATTGTGCGACTCTTAAAATTACAACTCTAACTAGTATTTATAGTTTTACAGATTTGTGCTCCAGCAGATCATTCGGTGTCGTTAGTCGGAATCGCCGATCAATTGGGTGATTCTCCCTTTGGTGTAGTTCATCGCCGTCTTGCACCAGCCTTCAACATCATCATGCTCTGTGTCATTGGGCGACATGGTACTACTTCACAAAACTTATCCGCGATGCGTTGACTGCTCCCTTTTCCGCCGACTTGATCCTTTCCTTTAGGGATCAGCACACTGGAATAGAATGCGACGTAAGACCCTTCGGCTATTCGCCAAGTGTACTCGGTGATCCTCAGGCCTTCATTTCTTCATTCTTTTGAGCCTTTTCGTTCCTTTTTGCGACGTAGTGTCCATTCTTTCCTTCAAACTTCAAATACCTGAAACATAAGGTTTTTCATCAGATATTGAGATAAAATAAGCATTTGAGGACACAATTTCTATTAAAATATTGCCCTAAATGAGTCCAATCTGGGGACTCATCACATACACGACACCCCAGCGACTCACATGAAGAACCACGCACGAGTCACCACTATAATAGAGAATGAATGGAGTAAAGTGATACCAATTAGAACAGACAAAGGATGCACGATAGAGATTGAAGAAGTGAAGCTTTTTCTTAAAAGTCACTATACCCTCTCGAAGATAAGTACAGATGTCTCTGTATCGATCCTCGAGATTCTACTTTGACTCGGCTTGTATACACGTGAGACCTATGAACCTGGGTCTCTGATACAATTTTCTCACGACCCAAAAATGGATGTGATGATACTTGTCTTATCCCAGAAAGAAAAGTCAGTCTAAAACCCAAATATAAAAAAATGTGGAAGTAAGACATATTGAAATTTCAAAATATTATAAGTGCGGATAAGTAAATCAACTTAATAAAACCCCCAAAACAAGGTTTGCACGTGTAGAAGCCTTCAAAGTATTACAATTTATTCAAAAGATAAACATAAGTCTCAAATGACATTATTTCTAGAATAGAACAAGATCATAATTAGGTGTAAGAAGGTCCACTGAAATGACAAGTAGCTACCTCACAAACATCCACAAGAAGCCTCAGACAAGAAGAGAAGAGAAAGTATCATGAAGGTCCAGGCTAGTAACCTACAAAAAAGTATAAGCAAGGGGTGAATACCAAACCACACGGTACTTAGCAAGTAAACTTCTAAACACAAGCTAAGGCAATAAAATACGGGTACTCCTTACACCCAACCGAACCTCCAAACCTACAACCTGCACAAAACTAGCCTAACCTAACAGTTCACAGTTTACATAGCACACAGCTCAACAAAAACACTCTAACAATTACATATCCTCAACAACAGGCTCAATATTCATCAACCATAAGTTCCACAGAAAAGCACTCACAAGATTAGCAAAACACAATATCAAGCTCCCCAATGAAAAAGATTCACAATGCAATGAAATGCAATGTCAAGTATAGTGATGCATGTCTGACCTAATGATACACACCCGCTATCTCATATTTCGAGACCCATGAGGGACATATATGTCGATGCATCCATCACCACGTGTTACACTAATGAGTCCACAAATTGGACTCATTTAGGGCTTTATTTTGATAAGAATTGTGTCCTCGAATGCTTATTTTAACTCAATAGCTAATGAAAACTCTTAAGTTTAAGGTATTTGAAGTTTTATTGAAAGCATGGATACTTAGGCGCAAAAAGGAACAACAAGGCTGAAAAGAACGAAGAAGATGAAGCCTAAGTATCGCCAAGCACACTTGGTGCATCGCCGAAGGGATTCACTCCGCCCTTTGTACAGTACACGAAGCCCTGAAAGAGAAGGATCAAAAAGGCAATGCAGGGAACAGTCGGCGCTTCGGCAAATATTTCCGTGAAGCAGTACTATACCGCCCAATGGTCCAGAATGTGAAGATGCTGAAGGCAAGCACGAAACGATGATGAAACAGAAGAAGGGTGAGTCGCCAAGTCATTCGGCGATATCGACTAACCTCGTCGAAAGATCCGCCAGCACTATTTTCTAAAGTCTATAAATACTAAACATATTATTATTTTTTAATAGTCGGACATTTATTTTAATTTCCAGAATAGAATAGTACTTTTTGGGGATATTTTCTCTTAAGTTTGGAGAGGGTTTTGTGGGAGACTTGAAGAGAGAAGGATTTCATCTTTCCCAAGTTGGAAGTGGGTCTTCTCCATTCTTCTTCCTTTTCTTAAATCAAGGTTTAATTTCTTATACCCATTTGATTTTAGTATTTTTAGGTGTATTTTGTTATTTCTTGATGTGTGGCAAAAAACCCTATTCTTCGGGTGTGATTTAGCAAATATGTGTTGATATTGTTGTTGGGTCTTGCTTGCTGGTAGGTTAGATGTATTTTAATGGTTATTTCACCTAGTGATTGTGGTTTAATTTAATGGGTCTGTACTTGCAAATACAAAACCACCAATGCATTTTCGGCTTGCCCGAGAGGGAGGTCGCGAAACCAAGACCACTAGACTGATGGCCTAAGGAGTGGGTCGACATGAGGTGCAGCCCGAGAGGGTGAACCCTACTCCCTTTTCCTAACACTCAGCTCGATAGAGTGAGTGGGGTAAGGCGTAGGTTGGTCTTGATGCGACAAGTGGGTGTCCGAGTGTAACCCATTTGAATCGGGGTAAGCTGCCCGAGAGGGAACTTATTTCCATCTAAAGCTTAGCCTAGTCACTATTATCTTGCAAATATCCTATCGAAATCACGTACCCAATGATTTATCTCAACTTGTATTCCGGTCACACCCTAAGAACTTTCTCCCATACTTGATTTTCTTGTTTACTTTTGTTGTTTTTACTACTTGTGACAAAACCCTCAATTGATATTTGACACTTTTGTGTCACCCCCTTTGAATTACAATGTTTTTAATCGTAATATGTTTAGCTACGACCAATTAGAACTAAATTTTATTTTTCTATTAATTCTCAAAACCACTCCCTTGGGATACGACCCCAACCTTTAGTTGGGTTACTATATTATCGACGATCGTAGACACTCATACTCTAGGTTAGTGTCGTTGGTCACGATTAGCATCAAAATTGCGCCGCCGCCAAGGAATAGGGGCGCGTCGCGCACTTTCTTTCCCAAGGAGAAAAAAAGTCAGTTCGCGACGCGGTCGTGTCATAGATTCTACTCTTGAAATTTAATTCCAAATATGTTCAGGGAACAACTCTGCGTCGCGGACTTGTTCCACGACGAAAATGCAGAAATTCAAAAATCTATTTTTACTCCATTAAAGAGTCCATTTAAGTGAGGGGTATTTAGGGTACTTTAGGGGAAATTTATATAATGATTTTTAAGTCAATTTACCTCACTTTTAACAATCAAACGCAAAACCCCAAAGATCTAAACCTAAAGTTCCTCCTTCTCTCTACTCTCTCTTTCTCTTCTCAAGAACTCCATTGAAGAATATTGGAACTTCAAGAAGAAGACCAACTCTCCAAAGTTTCAAATCGGATTTTCATGGTTAATTCATATATAATGTATGGTTGCTTATCACTCTTGGGATTCCTTTCCCAAGAGGCCCCTTCAAGATTAATTTCAAAATCTCCAATTTCTAGGTTTCAATCCAAAAACGTGGGTCTTCTTTCTAAAGTGAAATTGATGTTATAAACTGACTTTGATTGATGTTATATGAACAATTATGGATTAATTTATGTTGTATTGGTGGTTTCTTGAAGAATTCCCCATGAGACCCATGTTTCTCCTTTTTTTCCTAATTTTAACCCTAGTTTGTGTTGGATATTGATTGAAGGCTATGAATTGAATGTGATTTTATGTAATTCATGTTTGTATGATGATTCTACCCTAGGTTATATATAATTTCTATGAAATTAGGGTTGAGTCTTTGAGTGAAGCCTTGAAGGCTATGAAGGGAATATGTCAATTGCTTATATTGCTGTTGATTATGTTATTACTTCATGAATTACCTTGTATTATGTATTGGTTATGAATTCCTTGGTAATTGAAGTATGGATGTCCCACGAAGGGAAATAAGGTATGAAGATTGGTTCTTCTTTGAACTCAAGTATGAAAGGTGATTGTGGTGTTGATGACCTAGTTTCCTCATCCTTAACCCTCTACACTTGAATTAGCTACGAAGTATGTATGTATATTATGGTATGATTGCTATATGATTGAAAGGTAGTTCTCATGATTGTAGTGTATTGCAAAGTGAAAGGTTTACTCAGTTGCTAAGTATTTCTAGACTGAAAGGATTGTTACTCACTTATGAACACATATGAGCTATTATGGTAAGATGTCTACATAAGAGTCTAGTAAAGGATAATGTGAACTTATGTGATGACTAAAGATGATTACAAAAAGGAATCAGATGTTAGCACCGAAAGGGCATATAAATGAGATGGGGGTCTCACGTTTAGTAAGTCCGGCTCCCCACATGGGTTTCATCACCTTTAGCAAGTCCGGATTACCTACGGTATGTGCTGTCTCATGAGATGGAAACCCCTACGTTTAGTAAGTTAGGGTTTCTAGAAGCAATCTCCTTGACCCTTAACTATGTGCCTACATAGGACTCTAGCTTAGTGGATCCACCTAGATAGATATGTACGAATGATTACACCTTAGGCAAGTGTTAACCCTCTTTTTTCGTTGTGGGAGTAGAACACCGGATTCTATGTAGCTCTCACGGTCTATGTCGGTTATTGCAATATTCCCCTAATGTAAAAGTAAATGAAGGTATGAAAGGTGTGAACTCTTACTAGGGCTTTCTTAAGGGTTTCTACAAAGTGTAAGGGAGGGTATGTGACTTCTCTTGCACATTGCACTTGTGGGATCCTAAGAGATGGTTGTAGTAGTGTTCTCTTATGATTTTAATTATTATGACTTATGTATGTTGAATCTATGTTATGTAAGATCATTATGAATATGGTAAGTTATGATGAAATATGATCTTATCAAAGTATGCATGAAGTAGGTTGCTTAATGTGCTACTTGGCTTTGAAAAGGGTTATGGGGTTCTATTCTTTGCATTGCACTAGTATTGCTTAGGCTGTCTACATGTTGGATTATATTATGTTGGTTTGGACTATGATACTTAATTTTTGTGCATATTGGATTTACTTGGCAAAAAGCATGTTTTGAATAAAATGTCATTTTATGCATGTTTCAATGGCTTATGCATAGTAGCCATACTTAGTACGTGTGTTGTACAAACCCATATTTTCTCCCTTTTCCCAAATATTTAGGTTTGGGCCGTTGATGATTCAAGATTACTTCTCAAGACACTTGGAGTTGTTTCCCCAAGTTGGTGAGTCCACAAGTTCGAGGACAAGACCCTATGATATAGCTTCTATGTTTAGTTCTTTGCTTATGTTTATCGAGGGTCCGTCCGTGACCCCGACAACTTTTAAGTCAGGGGTCTTTTGGTCTTTTCCTTATAGATTGGACCACTAAACTATGTCGTTTAACCCCTAAACTATGTGGTTTTGATTAATTTCAGCCTAGAAACATAACTAAATTTAACTAAGTCAGATCAGTCATTAAAACTTAAAAAAATTAGAGCGTAAGAAGGGAAAGAGGTCGAGTAACTCTAGTTCAAGAACGTAGCAAGGTTCCATCAGTTTCAGCCCAAAAATCGAAAGATTTCTCTCTGGAATTCACCACCAGCAATGTGGGATTTCACTAGTGGGTTCCTTTCACCCATTAGGCCCCTAAATTTCAGTCACAATCTTGATTCCCTTATGAATATCTAGACTTAGGGTTTCTTAAATGTTAAAATTGCATGGTTTTTAGCTGTTAGAACAATCCAAATCATCCTCCCATGTTCTATTATTGTTTTCCCCAAATTCATGCATAAATTCAGAACACTAGTTATGCAGTTCTTTTAGTTAATGAATTACACATGCTAGGTCAGTTAATTCAATTACATATAAACATGCCTCAGTTTGCAAATGAATTTATTATCAGTACATTAATGTTGCATTCTCAGCTTGCATGCCAGTATTTTGAGCTATCTAGTATTTCAATATTTCAGTCATAAAGTGTTAATTACTTAATCGGACTCCACATTTAGCTTATGTGGTTTTATGTCGGTTATTAGTAGCTCCCTTACAATTCAGTCACATTCCATTGCTATGACAATATTATCAGTATAGTTCAGTACTTAGTCTCAGCATGTTATAACTTGGTCTTTGCATTTAGTTTAGTCATGTACAGTAGTTTCATTATCCTTATCATGTTCAGATTATATTATTGCTTTGTTGCTTGTTCAGTTATGATTATTATTCATGTTTACTCTAACTTACATGCTCAGTACCTTTTAGTTACTGACTCATACTCTACACTACATCTTCTCGTGATGTAGGTTCAGGTATTCAGCAGTCAGATCACGCATAGATCGGTTCCCGATCATCATGTCAGCAACATCAATGATGAGTCCTCATTCTTAGAGGATAGTTGACATGTTATCTTTCCATTTTCGCTTTAGTTTCAGTTTTTTGAGATTTTGGTAGAGCATGTCCCAACATTTCAAGTAAGTAGAGGCTTTATTTCAGACATAGTTAGTTTTAGCTTAAGTGTTACAGTTTGACTTTTCATTTGTATTCAAACTATCAGTTTTCTTATATTCAGAATTAGTATATGGGTATTCCCCATCATTTCAGTTTTATTATGATTAAGTTTCAGCATAGTGTTTCTTGTTTAGTTTATCTTTAAGTATGTTTATGATATACCAGCAGGGTTTGCTTGGGGTCACGCGTGATCCTAGGTCCCGTGTCCGCGTCTAGGCAGTAGCCTTGGGGTATGACAAACTTGATATCAGAGCTCTAGGTTTAGGAGTCCTAGATGTCTGAAAATCCTCACTAAGTAGAGTCCTTTTCATGTGTGTGAAGTGCACCACTTCTCATGAGAAGAAGGATACAAAGTGTTTTAGGAAAACTTCACTATCTTTGTTACTCTTACCGTGCGGAAGGTATGATATAATTCCTCATTCTGAATCATCATTTTGCTTTATAGATCATGCCCCCTCGTAGAGCTTATGGAAGTGGTGCGAATGGACACAATGCTAATGCAGCTTCTCCAGTGCCATATCTGGAAGTTTCGAATGCTGAATTTCAGAACGCTATCTAGTTGTTAGATTAGTGTTTGACCAACCATAACAACTAGTAGACTCACATTCCCACAAATGCTATTGTTCGGTCAGCTGCAGCTAGAATTTGTTATTTCGTTAAGATGAATCCGATTGAGTTCTAAGGAACACAAACTGTTGAGGATCCCCAAAACTTCATTGATGAGGTCAAGAACATCTTCGAGTGATGCAGGTAACTGGTAATGATCGGGTTGAGTTGATATCTTAACAACTTAAGGATGTAGATCATATCTGGTATACTCAGAGGAAAGAGAACAAGGGTACAAATGCCGCTCCTATCACTTGGGAATGCTTCGATGAAACCTTTCTGGATATATTCTTCTTAAGGGAGTTAAGGGAGGGAAAAGCTCAAGAGTTTATAAATTTCAGGCAGGGTTCTATGACGGTCCAATAGTGTGGACTCAAGGTTACCAAACTCTCCAGGTATGCTATTCAGATAGTTGCTGACTCCAGGGCCCAAATGAACAAGTTCATGTATAGGGTATCCGATCTTGTGAAAACAGAGTGTAGAAATTCCACGGTACTTGAAGATATGAACATCTCTAGGCTTATGACTCATGCTCAGCAAGTTGAGGCTGATAAGCATAGGCAACAGGCCAAGGATAATCAGAACCCACCTTCAGTACCAATTGACGGTTAACCTGCACGGATCATCAGTATATCGATGGTCCATCGGTGACCCCGACAACTTTTAAGTCAGGGGTCTTTTGGTCTTTTCCTTATGCATTGGACCACTAAACTATGTCGTTTAACCCCTAAACTACGTGGTTTTAATCAATTTCAGGCTAGAAACATAACCAAACTTAACTATGTTGAACAAGTCATACAAAAATTAGAGCGTAAGAAGAGAAATAGGTCGAGTAATTCTAGTTCAAGAACGCAGCAAGGTTCCATCAGTTGCAGCCCTAAAATCAAAACATTTCTCCGTGGAATTCGCCACTAGGAATGTGGGATTTCACTAATGGGTTCCTTTCACCCATTAGGCTCCTAGATTTCAATTAGAATCTTGATTCCCTTATGAATATCTAGACTTAGGGTTTCTTAAATGTTAAAATAGTTGGGTTTTTAGCTGTTAGGACAATCCAAATCATCCTATCATGTTGTATTATTGTTTTGCCTAGATTCAAGCATAAATCCAGAACACTAGCTATGCAGCTCTTTTAGTTCATGAATTACACATGCTAGGTAAGTTAATTCAATTACATATAAACATGCCTCAGTTTAGAAAAGCATTTATTATCAGTACATTAGTGTTGCATTCTCAATTTGCATGCCATTATTTTGAACTATCCAGTATTACAATATTTTAGTCATAAAGTTTTAATTACTTAATCAAATGGGAAGCTTAATACCGAGTGGACGAGGGTCAGTCACTCTCAAGTCCCAAAACTATGTGCCTCGTAGGTTTGAAAATCCTCTTTGTGGGCATTATTTTAGTGATCATGCCAGCATGCCTCTAAACCTCTGGCAGGGTATATTGGGTCCTCTCGAAGGGGTGTATACATCGAACTCCACATTTAGCTCATGTGGTTTTATGTCAGTTATTATTAGCTCCCTTACAATTCTGTCACATTCCATTGCATTCAGCATATAATGAGTATAGTTTAGTACTCAGTCTCAGTATGTTATAACTTGGTCATTGCATTTAGGTTAGTCATGTACAGTAGTTTCATTATCCTTATCGTGTTCAGATTATACTATTGCTTTGTTGCTTGTTCAGTTATGATTATTATTCAGCTTTACTCTATCTTACATGCTCAGTACCTTTCAGGTAGTGACACATACTCTGCGCTTCATCTTCTCGTGATGTAGGTTCAGGTATTCAGCAGTCAGTTCAAGCATATATGGGTTCCCGATCGACATGTCAACAACATCAATGACGAATCCTCATTCTTAGAGGATAGTTGACATGTTATCTTTCCATTTTCGCTTTAGTTTCAGTTATTCTAAATCTAGGTAGAGCGTGTCCCAACATTTCTAGTCAGTAGAGGCTTTATTTCAGACATAGTTAGGTTAAGCTTTAGTGTTAGAGTTTGACTTTTCATTGGTATTCAAATACTCAGTTTTCTTATATTAAGAATTAGTATATGGGTATTCCCCATCATTTCAGTTTTATTATGATTAATCTTCGGCCTAGTGTTTCTTGTTTTAGTTTATCTTTAAGTATGATTATGATATACCAGCAGGGTTAGCTTGGGGTCACGCGTGATTCTAAGTCTCATGTCCGCGTCCAGGCAGTAGCCTCGGGGTGTGACAAACTATGTATCATAGCACTAGGTTTAAGAGTCCTAGCATGTCTGAAAAGCCGCACTAAGTAGAGTCCATTTCATGGGTGTGAAGTGCACCACATCTAATGAGAGGAAGGGTACAAAGTGTTTTAGGACAACTTCACATTCTCTGTTACTCTTATCGTGCATAAGGTATGATATAATTCCTCTTTATGACTCGTCATGTTGCTTTATAGATCATGCCTCCTCGTAGAGCTTATGGAAGGGGTGCTAATGGACACAATGCTAATGCAACTTCTCTAGTCCCATATAAGGAAGTTTCGAATACTGAATTTCGGAACGCTATCCAGTTGTGAGCTTAGTGTTTGACCAACCATAATAACTAGCATACTTCAGTTCCCGCAAATGCTAATGTTGGGTCAGCTGCAGCTAAAGTTTGTGATTTCTTTAATATGAATCCGATTGAGTTCTTAGGATCACAGATTGGTGAGAATCCCCAAAACTTCATCGATGAGGTCAAGAACATCTTTGGAGTAATGTAGGTAACTAGGAATGATCGGGTTGAGTTGGCATCTTACCAGCTTAAGGATGTAGCTCATATATGGTATACTCAGTGGAAAGAGACCAAGGGTACAAATGCCGCTCCTATCACTTGGGAATGCTTCAATGAAACTTTCTCGACAGATTCTTCCCAAGGGAGTTAAGGGAAGCAAAAGCTCAAGAGTTTATGAATTTGAGGTAGGGTTCTATGACGGTCCAATAGTATGGACTCAAGTTCACCAAACTCTCCAGTTATGCTTCTCATATGGTTGCTGACTCCAAGGCTCAAATGAACAAGTTCATGTATAGGGTATCCGATCTTGTGAAAACAGAGTGTAGAAATGCCATGTTACTTGAAGATATGTATATCTCTAGGCTCATGACTGATGCTCAGCAAGTTGAGGGTGATAATCTTAGGGAAAAGGCAAGGAGAATCAGAATCCAGCTTCGTACCAATTGACGGTTAACCTGCATGGATCGTCAGTATATCGATGGTCCATCGGTGACCCCGACAACTTTTAAGTTAGGCGTCTTTTGGTCTTTTCCTTATGCATTGGACAACTAAACTATGTTGTTTAACCCCTAAGCTATGTGGATTTGATCAATTTTAGCCCAAAAACATAACTAAACTTAACTATGTCAGATCAGTCATCAAAACTTAGAAAAATTAGACCGTAAGAAGAGAAATAGGTCGAGTAATTCTAGTTCAAGAACGCAGCAAGGTTCCATCAGTTCCAGCCCTAAAATGGAAACATTTCTCCGTGGAATTCGCCACCAGGAATGTGGGATTTCACTAGTGGGTTCCTTTCACCCATTAGGCTCCTAGATTTCAATCAGAATCTTGATTCCTTTATGAATATCTAGACTTAGGGTTTCTTAAATGTTAAAATAGCTTGGTTTTTAGCTGTTAGAACAATCCAAATCATCATATCATGTTGTATTATTGTTTTGCCCAGATTCATGCATAAATTCAGCACACTAGCTATGCAGCTCTTTTAGTTAATGAATTACACATGCTAGGTAAGTTAATTCAATTACATATAAACATGCCTCAGTTTAGAAAAGCATTTATTATCAGTACATTAGTGTTGCATTCTCAGTTTGCATGCCATTATTTTGAACTATCCAGTATTACAATATTTCAGTCATAAAGTTTTAATTACTTAATCATATGGGAAGCTTAATACCGAGTGGATAAGGGTCAGTCCCCCTCAAGTCCCAAAACTATGTGCCCCGCAGTTTGTAAATCCTCTCTGTGGGCATTATTCATGCCAGCATGCCTCTAAACCTCTGGCAGGGTATATTGGGTCCTCACGAACGGGTGTACACATCGAACTCCACATTTAGCTCATGTGGTTTTATGTCGACTATTAGTAGCTCCCTTACAATTCAGTCAGATTCCATTGCATTCACCATATAATCAGTATAGTTCAGTACTCAGTCTCAGCATGTTATAACTTGGTCATTGCATTTAGGTTAGTCATGTACAGTAGTTTCATTATCCTTATCATGTTCAGATTATACTATTGCTTTGTTACTTGTTCAGTTATGATTAATATTCAGCTTTACTCTATCTAACATGCTCAGTACCTTTCAGGTACTGACGCATTCTCTGTGCTACATACTCTCGTGATGTAAGTGTAACACACCGAGTTTTTAAAACGTCTAAATTAACTCGTATCTTCGTGGAAAGACAAGGAGGGTGAGTAATAAATTAAAAATTATGTGGTATGTCCTATTTTAAGTGTTCAAGTGTTGCATCTCAAGTTTTGAAGTTAGGTAAGTGGCAAAACAAAAGTTGGCGGAAGTTCCTTCTTAAAGATTTCTCCGAAATTTGGGCCAAATGTCTTGGAGGTTTTATCCCAATATATAAAGAGTTATGGGGCCCACAAACTATCGAATTGAAGGTTTCGAGTCTAGTTTCCAACGCATCAAACCGTTCATTCATACGACTTTAGAATAGAGAGATATTCGCATTTTCGTGGGACTGCGCAAGCAGGCACATGAGGTGGGGCCCTAGGTCGGTGGAAAGTTGTATATATCTTATTCTTCGAGTTTTTTCTTCACTTCAAGCTAAATATACAGAGAAAACATAGAAACCCATTTTTAGTATCAAGTGAAATATAGATTTTCTCGACGTAAGTCCTTGACGAAAGTTGTTCTACGCGTTGGGCTCATCATCGTGGTATAATTTATTTTATCGATTGCGTAGAATGTCACATTTTAGAGTTGGGACAGCAGGGGTTTGAATATAATTGAAGGTTTTGAGGCAAATTACGAACCTAAGATCGAGGTAAGACCCTTCTTTCATCGACTCTAGCTTTTATAAGCAGCAAATAGCAATTTGCGACGGAAATACATATCTTTTATTGTATTGTCATGGTATCTTTTATTTTATGTGTTGATTATGGTCCTACCTTGTTGTAGTATCGAGGCAGTTATGAGTTAAAGTCTTTAGGCCACGTGAATTTAGCAAAAAAGGTATGTTAAGGCTATTCTCTTCCTATGGCATGTTTCCTTAAATCTTAGGAGCAATGTAATTGAGTTGTTATCGTTGTTATACTTATAGCCATTATTGTTGATTGTTGGCTGCTCGAGTGCGTATAATCCTCTCTTATCGGGATTCTTATTCAGTAGTAACAT
>JAJOOH010007962.1:0-22500 GCA_029582605.1 Solanum gracilifrons
TATAAAATGGGAAGAAATTAATTTTCCTACTACTTGGATTCTAGATTCTGTTATATCTCCTGAGCAATTGACCGATGCAGTCACTAACTCTGAATATTCTCATATTAGTCAAAACTCCGATGGAAAACTTTGTATGCAATTTGATGAAAAGAGTGTTCCTTATAATAGACATTCTTTTGCTTCTGATAGAAGATTGGCTATTCAACATATTTCTCCGATAGAACCTTTTTATGGTCCAGCTAGAAATCGTGCTGCTTATTTGCATACTTTATCGACAGTTATATCTGCAGAAAAACAAAAGATAAAAATTGATCCTCGGTTAAACATTATTCAAACCAATGATAAATCTTCTGATGTTTCTGATAAGGATATTCCTTTTGCATCCGAAATGAATTTTAACCTTAATGATGAGTGAACATCATATTGATTTTAGGCCAGGTCCACTGGCAAAAATATATATTCAAAATGAATTTTCAAATAAAAAATGGAACCGGTTCAAAACTTGGTTTTTTGATACTTATAGTGAAGAAGATTTAAATAATATTTTTCAAGAGTTTTATGAAACTTGTGCATTGCATAATCATATTATGTTCTTTGTGCCTTGGTTTATAACTACCTATATGCCTTTATTCATCAACGTCCTTGAACGATCGTACAAAGATGAAACAGGTAAAATTCTTACTTCAATTCATCCTCCGCAACCGCCGTTTATCTTACCAAATAATACTGGTATAACTTTTACTGCTTTTCAAAAATTTATTGATAGTGAGGTTGCAGCAGTAAATATTAATGAAATTAATCGTCTTATTTCTCAAAATAATTATTTGGGCTTATATGTTAAAGTAATTGGTGAACATATTAGTTCTCTCGATAAAAAAATAGATAATCTTACTACTCTGATTACGCAAATTAAAAATAATTTGATATCCGCGAATCAAGTCTCTGAACAGGCTTCTACATCAAAACAACCGGATGTTCCTATTCAAAGACCTCCTGAGATTTAGGACTTTATCCTTAGACCTCTTCATGATCTAGAGACTCTTCTAGATAAAAAGTTCTCAGAATTTGGTGCAGGCGCAAAACCGATTAGTCCTGCAGAAGATTTCGCAGACGAAATGGAAGCCACTTTTGACTTTAAGACACAAGTGGAAATGGAAGTTAATAAACTTCATGGGTATCCAAAGAAAAATAGTGGTTATACTACTTATGCCAGAAAGCCTAGTATGCAGACTTACTACTATCCTAGGCCAACTACACAAGATGTTTTGATAGAGGAAAAAGATTGGAATCAGACCAATACTTCTTATAGTGGAAGTGAGATTTATGAATGGAATCTCGATGGTCTAACTGATAGACAGTTAACAATTATGGTTCATAGAATGCTCATGTATGCTACCATCTGCAAAAGTGTTAATAACACTGACATAATTATTTGCAAGATGATTATAGCAGGGTTTACTGGCCAATTAAGAGGCTGGTGGGATAACTACATGACCCTTGATGCTAAAGCAGCAGTTATAAATGCTAAGCCTACATCCGAAGGAGTTGATAACTTAGGCTTTGCTCTAGTCAAAAATAGAGAAGACGCGGTCTATACCTTAGTCTTAACCATCTTAGAACATTTTTGCGGTAGATTTACCAATTAATATGAGACCATTAGATCTCTACTTAATGGCTTAGATGTAGACATCTAGGTGAGTTCCGTTGGTATAAAGATACTTATTTAAGTCGGGTAATGAAACTACCCGAAAATGGTCTTGAATATTGGAAAGACAAATTCATAGATGGCCTTCCGCCTTTATTTGCAGAAAGAGTAAAGAAAACTCTACGAGATCCTCAAGGAATGATCCCGTATGGTAATTATACTTATGGAAAGCTTATAGGAGCTTGTACTCAAGAAGACATTAATCTGTGCAATGAGTTAAAACTCTCAAGACAGCTTAAGATGGATAGGCTCAGAGAAAAATCTCAAATGGGAGATTTTGTACTCAGTTTGGTTTACCTGAAGCCTCTAAAGGTACTAACCATGAAACTTCAAGATCTGAACCTCATAGATCTTATCGCAAGAAAAGGAGATCTAGAAGGACTAGAGAAGAAAAAGAAGAGCGTAGGGCTCATCGTAAATCTAATAGATTTACCAAGAATAGGTCCAAAAGAGATCTTGATAAGATCAAATGCTATAAATGTGGTAAATTTGGACATATAGCTCCAAATTGTAAGCTTGAAAAGCTTAAGACCCTAGAACTCGAAGAAGATATTCAAGAAAAGATTTATAGTTTCTTATACACTTCTGGCTCCGAATAAGCAAGCTGTGCAACAGAGGATGATCAACCTGAGTCTTCAAGCAAAGTTCAACAAGACTCAAATGATGCTTGCAAATGTCATGGTGATATCTGTCATTGTGAACATGATGAGTTCTGCAAGCTTCAATCCCAGTTTGAGGATATGAACATGTTTACCATCACTGCGGATAATGTCATTGAACTTCTGAAAGAAGTCACGGATAATACACTTCCTGAAAAATCATTCATTTGGCTGCTAGTAAAACTAGTTCATCACCTAGTATCTCTAATGATAAAAAGGTTAAAGAGAAATTTAATTACTCTGCTCCTTATTCTTTGTCTGAAGTTCATAATAGACTCTTTTCTAAACAAACTATGGTAATTCGTGATACCTCTTTTGATGATTTAAAAGGAGATATTGAGCAATTAAAAGAAAAGATTAAATATTTAAAACAGAATCAGATTATTTGTGATCACTGTCTTACTCAAATTGAGTTTGTTAATAACAAGGGGAAAAATAAGATTGATGAATCTATTGAAGAAAATACTCTTGCTACGCCTCTAAATATTGATCTTAAACAAAATATATTTTTAGGAATGATGCAAATTGTTACAGCTCATAAATGGTATGTTAAATGTACTATATTAATTGATAATACTTTTAAATACATCTGGAAGATATTCCAGAAAGTGATTCATTATACGCTAAACTATAGGAGTTTCTAACTCAAAAGCAAGGTGATACTTTTGCTTCAATCGCCAAAGAAGAAGTTAATGATATAAAAACATATGAAAAGGTAGAGAAAAAGGAAATGATATTTCTCTTAGAAAACTCTGACATACAGAGAAAAGAAGAACCTTGGAAGATATTCCAGAGATATTTAGTTAATGGGCTTTATTTCCCGGCTGAGTCATACAAAACTCGGATATATTATAAAACTCTGCTGATAAGCACAGGTGTTGAATTTCAACATTTTTCAGGATATAATACAAGTGAGAATGTTTATAACTTCTCTAAAATGATTATAAAACACGTCATTCATATTGAAGTATTTCCTCAATGACAGAAAGACAATTCAGTCTGAACAAAGTCATGGTAAGCTTTACCTATTGGGATTATATTCAGGCATTTAATAAAGTCCTCTATTATAACAATGAGAGACATAAACATACTTGGTTTATAAAGGTATGTGCCAAGATATTTGTTAACCCTATACCAAATTGGTTTTTAAACTGGTGGTCATACCACGGGCCAACCATAAAAATATTGCCCGAACCATTTCTCAAGTTATACAAAGAATGGGTCAAGATTTCCCGAGATCACAACAAGTTATATCATCAAGAACATATTTGTTATTTTCAACAAATTGAACAGATATATTTTTTTATAGAATTCTCTGTTCCATAAATTCAAAAATGGGTTCCGAAAGTAGATTTCACTGAGGAACAAATCCCTTGCCTATACAGAACTTATTATAATAATTTTTGGGATAAGTTGATGAAGAAAGATCCTCAAACAAAGTCTATATACGGACAAGAACTGCTGGATCTAATAACGGAAACCATACACGATTATAAATCAATTCCTAATAAAGGAATTATGACTGATGATTCAACCTCCGTAAAACATATTGCTAGAAAAATTTCTAATCATGATGAAGGAGAACAAAATGAAATGATTATGAAGTATCTAGAAGAAGTAAAGAAAAAGATTCTTCTAATTGTAAGTCATTACGCAAAATCAGATTCATTAATGCGTAGTGAAACAAGTGAAGATATGCACGAAGCTCAACCATATGAAGAAGAAAGTCCAGTAGATGCACTGAAGAAAACCGAATATTTTTTGGCAAAACTAAAGGACAAGATGTAGCAGTGTTAAGCTTTTCCGGAACAGTAAAACACCCAGACTACTGTAGCTCAACAGTAGATACATTGTTACCAGGACCCAGATAGGGGCCCAGTATTCTGTACACAGATGCTTTCTTTTCCTATAAATAAGTTTGTTTTTCTTTAATTAAGGGATAGGTTTTAGAAACCCTCTCTTCCATTTTCCACTCTCTCTCTTTCTTGTAAGCTTTTCTTACTAAGTTTTGTTAGCTTGCCGGATTTTGGTCGGAATAATGAAATGTGTGGTTTGGTAACAACAAGGTACTTTCTTTTCTTATTCTTCCTGTCTTTTACTTTTATTACTCTTCGATCTAAGCCGTGACTATGTCTGACTAAAAAATTATATCTATGTCGGATAACTAACTTCTCTCTTATATAGACCATGAACGGATCTAAGCTTTATTTAAATATAGAAGAATTTTAGTATGGCTTCTCGACTTGGTTCTAAGATTGAGGTACAGTCGGATCTAGTACTACTTTTATTGGCTTTGTCTTTATGACTCCGTCTGATGAGCCGTGGTTTTTAGCCCGAAAAAGAGTTTGATAAGTAGGACGCCTGATACCCGATTAGAACTATTAGACACATGGGCTCAATAAAAGTATGTATTAGCTTCTTGACAGGCCCTTTGCTTGGGTAAAATAATTAAACCATGCAGTCTGAGAAACTATATTAAAATTCTTGTGTATTTCGATTCTTATGTAGTTGGACTACCTCTAAGGATATTGACTTGCTTGATCTATAACTGGGCGGACCACCGCCAGGTCAGTGATCCTGTATTTTGAAATTCAACACTTGTGCTATCAACAAAATCTCATAATATTTTCGAGTTTTGTATGACTCACTCGGGAAATAAAGCCCATTAACTAAATACCTCTGAAATATCTTCCAAGGTTCTTACTTTCTCTGTATGTCAGAGTTTTCTAAGAGAAATGTCATTTCTCTTTTCTCTACCTTTTCATATGTTTTAATATCATCAACTTCTTCGTTGGCGATTGAAGCAAAAGTATCACCTTGTTTTTGAGTTAGAAACTCCTGTAGTTTAGCATATAATGGATCACTTTCTAAAATATCTTCTAGATGTATTGATGACGAAGCTTTTTCTTGTGCTCTAGAGTTTAAGTTATATAAACTCATTCCTCCTTTTTGTATAATTGGAGTACTAGATGATGAAGATCCGTATGACGATCTTGATGAACTTGGGGATGATCTTCCACTTCGGCGAGAATAACTGCCTTTTCCTCTAGCCTTCGTTATCCAAGGAGGATTCATCATGCAAACATATCATTTAGTTTTAATCATTCAAGAGGTTATAGTTTTAATCATTCAAGCGGTTATAAGCTTCATAACAATAAAATCTTTCATAAAGCTCTTGTTCAATCATGTAATTATTGACGATATCCGTCACCATTCCGTCTATAATTCTCCATAATATAAGTTCCTGTAAATCTCTATTAAGAGAAACTGCTTTCAAAATCGTAACCAAATCTTTATCAGGAAAGAAGTCAAGAAAACCCATAAGAAGAAAGATATTCTCTAGATAAGAAGTCTGGAAGAGAATTATCACTTCCCTTTTTATAATGAATTTCGAAATCAAAAGGGGCTAATTGTGTCTCCCACCTAGCGAATATTAGCTTAGACACATTATGTTTAAAATCTTTATCAAACATATACTTGACTGACTGAGCATCATTTTTTATCAAGAATTTTTTATTGTATAAATCATCTTGAAATTTTAATACGCACTTAACGATAGTTAACATTTCATGAACTACTGTCGCATATTTTTTCTGAGCATCGCTCCATTTTCCTGAATGAAATCGAATAAGATATTCATTTTTATCATGCAGATTAATTTGTCTCAATATGCCTCCATACCCAATATTAGACGCATCCGTCTCTACAATCTTTGGCCAAGCGGGATTAGCAAGGGTTAAACAAGGCAAATATTTAACTCTTTCTTTAATAGTTTTTACAAGATCTGTGAGACTATTAGTCCAAGGCTTCTTATGATCCTTTTTTAGCATGTCGTATAACAGAGCTAAATCTCGAGGAAAATTCTTGTAGAAGGAGGAAATGTAGTTTAAACTTCCTAGGAACCGCTGCAATTGCGTCCTATCTGTAATAATAACAGGGAACTTTGATGCGAATTCAATAGATCGCTGTATAGGAGTAATTTTTCCTTGACAAATCAGGTGACCTAGAAACTTGACTTCTGTTTGGAAAAGACTCATTTTTGGTTTAGACATTACCAAACCGTTTTGAATAACAATTTTCTTAAAAATGTCTAGATGCTTAATATGCATCTCTAAAGTTTTTGAATAAACCAAAATATCATCAATATAAACTATGACGAAGTCCAAATAAGGATTAAAAATATCATTCATAATTTTTTGAAATTCTGATGGAGCATTTTTTAAACCAAAAGGCATTACATTCCATTCGTATTGTCCAAATGGGACATTAAATGTCGTTCTATAAGAATGGTCTTTAAATATTTGAATTTGCCAATATCCAAATTTTAAATCAAATTTTGAAAAGATATTAGCATCATATAATCTTGTCAATAAATCTCTTTTGTTTGGAATAGGATACCTAATCTATTTTAAATGTTTATTCAAAGGTTTATAATTTATAACCAACCTGGGACACCTCGTTCTTTTTCTGCTGCGTTATTAACATAAAATGCAGTACAAGACCAAGGCGACTTGGATGGTTTTATTAAACCCTTTTGCAATAAACTATCAATTTCCTTTTTGCAGAATTCGACCAATTCGGTATTCATCTGACAAGGACGGGATTTGGTAGGAATATTTTCCTCAGAGAAATCATCTTCATATGGAAGAGTCACAATATGCTTTTTTCGATTCCAAAAGGTACTGGGATGATCAGCACAAATATCAATGGCCATTTGTTCGGAAATGAGTTTAATCTTTTCCTGTACTTTAGTAGATTTTAAAGTATCGAATTTATTCATACTAAATATCTCAAGTTGTAAATAATCCACATGCTTTTGTTTCATTTCAATTAAAGCATTAATATCTCTAGAAATAGGTTCAGTGATAAAAGTATAACTAATATCTTGATTTTTATAAGTGGCTGAAAATCCTTTAGCATTTATATTGGTAAAAGGATAAATTGCATTTATAAACGGGGTTCCTAAAATAATAGGAGGGTTTAACTGATTTTTTACCAAGAAAAAGAAATGAGGAATATAAACCTTATTCTGGCAAATACGAGTATTGGATATTTTATACTTTATATCTAAAGCAGACCAGATGCAGATTTTACCATATGAGTGGTTTTTTCAAAATATTTAGTAGGCACTAAACCTTCTTGAATGCAACTCACATCAGCGCCACTATCAATCATGGCAATGTTAGTTATAGAAAACCCATAAGAAGAAAAATATTCTCTAGATAAGAAGTTTGGGACGGAAATTTTATTATGGCTTCTTGACTTGGTTCTAAGATTGAGGTACAGTCGGATTTTATTATTATCATTATCATTATCATTATCATTATCATTATCATTATCATCTATGTATATAAGTTAAATTCTTTCGTATGATGTTGGATTTGTAGGGAGAGTGGCAATGTTAGCATTTTTGGGATTTATAGTGCAGCACAATGTGACAGGAAAGGGACCATTTGACAACTTGTTGCAGCACATTTCAGACCCATGGCACATGACTCTAAAACGTCACATGAAGAACAATTATCAGCAAAGGCTATTGATTTTCATTTCAATTTCATTCACTTGAAGTAACATAATTACAGCTTGCAACTAAGACAACAAGAGTATTTAACACATATTTAGATAACATGTCATCCAAGACTTTCTCTACATATTTAAGTGCTAACAAATAAGAGTATTTATCCACTCATTTTCATCTACTTTTTACGCTTGACCAATCTCCAACATTGGTTCTAATCAGGAATAACTGCAACACTGAATTCTAAATTCATAGTCTAAAATGTAAATGGATAAGAAGAATGGCAACACAAAGGAAGTAATGCGATAAAATTGTAGCTAACACAATCAGTTGAGTACCTCAATCTCAGTTATATAGATGTCAGCCTCCCCTTCTTTTATTTTTATCACATCTGTTAGATATAAAACACCCCCGCAGTACAACTTTTTAATGTAGAATTAAGAAGAACCAAACAGAAAATTTCTTGTTCTACAATATCAAATGCATAAAGCTAAAGGCCACAAAATGACATCTATGAAGGAGTTGTTACAAATGTTAGGACAGTAGTGAATTGCAAAGTGTTATAAAGTCTACCCTGTTATAAAGTACTAAAGAAACATCTCAAACTGTTATAAAGTCTACCCTGATCATACGGAGAAGCTAATCAAGATAATCTATAGCCTGCGATGAGAACTCGGAATCAATTATTATGGATAGTGAAGACTTAAACAACCACTTGGGGTTTTGAGGTGTACTTGTCACCATTGTTGGTTTCGTCTTATTCCTAACAAATTTACCATAGATACATAAATAGAGAGAGAACAATACCTCCGAAGACACTAGATGTTGATTGTCTGCATTAATAAATTTTGAGTACGGCTTCCTACTGTGTCTGCAGAGGAAAGACACATAGTATTCATCAACATTTTATAAGTAATAAACTAAAAGTCAATCCTCAAACTCATATCATAATTCCAAAAAATGTAAGTAGCGTTGCATATTTGAAACTTGCACACCGCGGAAGTTTCGAGAACCACAAAGCCAACCTCCTCAAGAGCGCAATATCCAGACCTGCCGATGCTTCAATAGCATCTGCCAGGAACACTCGGCACCGCGATCTGAGATTGTCCATGAACAACGCAACTAGAAAAGATTGATATCGTTAAGTTTTATAAGGTTTAATGAAATAGGCATCCAATGAAATAGGCAAGTGGTGAACGACGGAGGAGGCAGAGTCGAGGTCGAAGAACGACGGCGGGGTCGAGGTCGAAGAACGACGGCGGAGTCGAGGTCAGAGAACGACGGCGATGACTTTTGTCGATCGCCATGGAAAAGTAGTAGAAGGAACTGGAAGAATCCTAGTTTTTGAGAAAAAGATATGGATGAAAGAGAAATGACAGGAGATAAAAAATGTAGGAGAGTGTCGTAATTTTTGACAAGTTTAATTGAAGTGGGTAGGGGGAAATAAAGTTTGTGGGTTAACAACCTCCCCAAATTGCATAGAAATTACGGAGGTCATGTAAACAGCCACAATTTGATATAATTTGCGGAGGTTAATAGGACCTCCGCAATAAAACCCCCACAGATTAACCTTTTTTTGTAGTGTACCCAACTAAGAATTGCGATCGAATTCCATAGAGAACGGTATATGGTTAAGAATTTAATTAAAGAATTAACAAGCACTTAATTTTAATTAAATTGAAATAACAACTGGGTGGAGACATCGACCAATGTTAATAACTGTAATTCAGTCAACCAATTAACAATACTGAACTAATCGAAAATTAACAAACTTGAAGACTCAAGGGGTGTGGGGGATCAAATATTGATTCTAATTGGGGTATTGTAGAATTTCTCATTGCAACTAGTAAATCACAAATAAGCTAGGTCATCTTATATGACGTTATTCTTCTTTGGATCTTAAAGCATCTTTGCATAGAATCTTCTTTTGGTATCATCTATATGCTATTCAAAGCAACCCAAAACTCTAGATTTGTAATCAAGTCACATAAACTGAAGCTATTGAACAGACTACCCACTCATATTGGTCTCTTTCGAGCACAATTACAAGATCGAAACTAGAATTATGGTCACCTCAATTCATGAATCAATCACTCAACAATTAGTCAAATTCATGAACAATAGTTATAAAATAGCGAAATTAACAAAACCCACTAGATTAGATCAACACTCAACTCCATAATCACACCACAAGAGTTTGGGATTTTAGCCACACATTGCAAAGTGTGAATAGATTATGCCTTGCGGGAAATTAGCCACGGGTAGTCTGAATTAATATATCTAATAGCAAATCTACTTCAAATCTAACTTCAATTTCCCAAATTCAAGTTTATACAATTCAAAATTCAACAATTAAAGCATTCTTATTTTATGGGAAATGTTTATCTCTCTAGAATGTTCATAATATTTCTCTCAATTTTCCACCACTTCTTTCTCTCTCCTCTGGGCTATTTATAGTTTCACAAAATTATGCCCGAAAATTAGTTCTGTGTCTCTTTCAGCAACGTTAGATCAATTCGACAACTGTATTCGGTGAATCACCCATCTTTGTTTGGTTCACCTTTCTCTTACTTCAATCTTTAGGTGTTTGAGTGTCAATAGGCTATCCCGTCTGAATTTTCTTTTGTATCTTCAACGACTCATCGATTTCTACTTTGTGTCGCCCTTTGAGCCGTTATATTATCTACCAACACTGTTAGATTCAGGGACATATACTTTCTTTACCTTGTGTCTTTAGGCGGATCATCCTTCTTTCCCCACTTCACCGATTGAACTTGAGGGCTGACCTAGTGCACTGTAACTTTAGGCAGTCTCAGATTTCTTTAGCGACTCGCCTTTCTTGTTAGGCGATCAACAATGTTTATTTTTGCATTTTTAGCTATTCTTTCAAACATATGTCCTTGCCTTGTCCAATTACCTACATAGTTTCAAATCATCACTATTCTATTAGAAAGGGACAAAGGCATTGAGGACACTAATTATTGAGCTCAATTGATCTTAAATGAATGCAAATCTACAACTCATCAACACCAAAACTTAAACTTTTTCTTGTCCTCAAGTAAATCAATAATGCAAAAAGGTCGATAAGGGTGTACAATAGTACTCAATGAGAGTTAACATGAAAGCGCTATAGCAACACTACTCTAAATAACATGTTACCCTCAATCATGATAAAAAAGCTTCGAATGATGACTAGTTAGTCTCAAAACAAGCTCAAGCTCACTTTAGCTTCTTGTCTAATGCAAGAACATGTTTTAATAAATGCATTCAAGTGCCCTCACATCAAGAATGATTTCACGCTCTCACAAAGAAAATAACCAAAGGTATATGGAATCAATGTAACTCTCACTCTCTAAAAAGAGAAATACATGCAAGCTTTGTCCCATAAGTTTGCCCATATCTTTCCAATTATCACACAACCTAGTTCTTTCAAGATCTCCAGGGTCTTTTAGGCCTGTAAGGGGGCAGAGGGTTAAGGTATTGTAAATTTGGATTAGTGACTTATAAAGTCCTTGTTGCAAAGCATTGTTGCAATCATCATCACCTCTTCTAAAGTCCTTTTCCTTTTTTTTCATTTGAGAACCTAAACCTTGACTTATCACTAAATTTATTTGAAATCCCCTTTTATTTCATCCACTTCTCTTTTTCATTTTCATCCCAATTTTTTTTATATATGAGGGTTCCTTTTTTTTGGTAACACTCTTTAAATTGGGTCTCATTTTATCTTTCTTTTCTCTTCACTCAGCTTTCATTCTTCCTTCCTTTGCACACCCCCAACTTATGCTTTTGGCCTAAGGTGTCTATTCAAACACCAAAATGCTTTAAAAAATATCTTCGGTTAGAAGGTAGGAATAATTTAGTTCAATAGGCTTTCTTTTGATTTCCAACAAATAGGTCAGGTTCAAACGGTGTCAAAATGGAGTCACGCCTTGCACAAGTTAGTCACAAAGGATTTATGGACAATTTGATTCTCTCTTTCAGTTGTTTCGCAAGATCATGTCGTACATTCACCAAGATTCACCACAATTTGACTAACAAGGCAAATTCTAGGACTCCTCATGCACTCATTCAAGTATGACCTCACCACACATGGCACTTTGAACTACGCTCATTTAGCACATCCCAAAAATATCAATAGCATACGTGTGATATTCATTGCAGGGCTCACATCAAAATGAAGCTAGTCAACAAAAGATTCAAAGAGATTGCTCAAAGGTGCAACCACATCGATTTCATTCTTGCAACACCAACACAATGCATTAAGCTAAGCAGACTCTCGTGATTCCCAAGTGATTTTAAAATATGAAATTGTATCCTAAGCAAGAATTTTATGCTCAAAACCTAGGGCTTCAAAGATTACTCATCTCAAGGTTCAAGAAAGGTTTTTTGTTATTCTTCTTCAACGTTAGGTGTTCAACTGAAGTTATTCAAGGCATGTAAGGCTACAATAGTGATGAACTTAGTTCTTTCCAATGCCTTTAATCTAAAGTTTTTGTTAATCAAATCAAAACTAGGGTTTCTACTCATATGTTTGTTGTTTCAATTTTCTCTATTTTAAATTGCTCACTATTGAACTTCTTGTACTTCATGTCATTGATGACTTTTGATTTATGGTTCATATTTATTTTACCATATGGATTCTTCTTAGCCAAACTTATTTGAAAAACTTATCATGGTATTTCATATGAATTATTTTCATCAGTAAAGTATACATAACAAGTTTTAAAGAAGTATTTAGCTTCAATAAATTATTTCAAGAAAGAGTACGATAAAATTTCATGAAATTTCTTAATAAAGAATATGATTTAAAGAAAGGTTCAACTGTTGAAAGTACAATTACAGAAGTTAATAAGTTTTCATTATATATATATAATTTTCAAAGAAAACAATCTTTTATAATAATAACTCAAAACATCAGTACAATTTTTATACTTGTGAGAGGATACGCTCACCAGTAGTATAACTTTACAAATTTGAGCAAAGACTCACAATATGATTTTAGTTACATTTTTCATGATTTATTAAGAGAAAGAGTGACACAACATTTTGGAGGACTATTTTTAATCGATTTAACATTGGTTCCAGATAATTTAAGTCCTAAAACTATGTTTTCAATGTAGAATAAGGGTCTTTCGCTAGTTTTAAAGTTGACACCTTTAGCCCAAAGTGCTTAATTATTGGATCCACAACATATAGGTTTTGTACCTTTAGCAATGTGTAGGGGACCCTCCCAACTAGGGTTGTACGTTTGACTCCAGGTTGGTAACATGGTTAAATATTGGTATGAGAAACAATATTTATATCACCATATGATAAAAGTGTTCCAAAATAACTTTTATACTATTTTTGTTTTTTTCCTTCTAAATCACAGATATTTAAACATATTGTTTTAGTTAGTCAGTTTTAGAACATGTCCAAGCTTTTTAGTTCAATTGACTTTATTTTAGTATATCTTCAGAGTTATTCATTTAGCTTTGTATGTTCAGCTTTTACCAATTTTTTCATTAACCTATTTTCCATACCTTACATTCTATGTATTGGCATCATTCCATGGTACATCTTTTAATAATATAGACTAAAGTATTCATTAGGATCACTTTCATCCAGCTCAGGTGGAACCTCCATACATTACGAAGGGCTACAGTTTATCATAAGTATTAGTAGTTAGTACATGTTCTTAGTTCGTATTGAGGTAACTAGGGCCCGGAGTCTTGCTGCGGTAACCTATTGTCACGACCCAAAGTACATCCTAGACGTGACATGGCATATATAACTCTGAGAAGTCCTACACAATCCACTTAGCATACATCATACAAGATTACAGAAACGAAAGAGTTTAAAAGGTAGTATTTCATCCAAAAGAGTTTGACAAAAGTGGAAGTCTAAACATAAGTCTTAAGCCATCTATTAAATCATAAGGAAAGTAATTGGGACATAACTCATACATCACACACAAAATCTGAAATGGAAATGACATAAAGCAATAAAAGTGTCTCGGTCCTCGAAACATGAGGACTCACCAATCTTCAATGTCTATGAAGGATCACTAGCCATGATTATGGGAGATAGGAACGTCGGACCCTACATTAGTGAAACAATGTAGGCACAAGTATGTGTTAGAACATGAAATGTACTACGTATGAGGCAATATATATAAACATAAGCATGATAACATAAGTAACTTAAAACGAGTAGGCATGATCTTAATGAGGCATTTAAAAGCTTTGAAGAAGAAATGACATGTACAACATAAAAGAATGGTCATGTTTATTAACATAAAAAGACATAAGAAAAGTTTTGAAGAAAACATAACCATTTTGTGGGATATTAGATTTATCCGACAATGAGACCATGAGAGATATTTCATGTAATCTGGTGTATCTCTCATATAAAAAGAAAGGGAAAATTACTTGCTAAGGTTGAATCCATACATATCATCATTTTCTAAAGTGGATCCACTAGCTAGGTAACTTAAGATATTCCTATTGGGGCACATAGTTTGGGACTAGAGGTTGCTACTAGACACTACCCTATATGAGCCTCTACCTCAAAGTATTCTCGGTGCTAAGTCTATATCCCAACGGAATGGATAAAAGTCAAATATTATTTTTAACATAAGAAAGACAATGATCAATAACAATCCACATATTCCAAGATTAAGAAATAGAATAGCTCCTTAAACATAATTCAACATAGATGAGAAAACATTACAACAATGTGAATTCATTTGTGAGAAATACCTTTCACAATCATGGTCATCATAGTAAGTGAGAAATCCTTTCACAATAACATCAACACATTCCTTTCAAAGCATAATCAATTCATTTACAATAACTTCATGAAAACATGAATATATTCATAACTTCATAATTCATAGACAATAGGTTCATCATAAAATCATGGTTGAAAAGCATAATTTAGGCATGGTTAAATGCAATTTCAACTAAATATCATGATTGATCATAATTGATCATAATTAAATGAAACCCACATTCATTGAATTGAAACCCTAATTTGATCAATTGAAAATTAAATTTGGAAATTGCAATACTTAGGGACACCATGATTGAAAGGACTCCATGGGTGAATACACACATGCCTTGATCCTTTAAGCCATAGAAAATGGAGAATTTGGAAACTTGATTTGAACCCTAACTCTTCTTCTTCTTCTTCCTTATACTTGAGAGATGTATTTTGTCAAGTCTAGAGAATTTAGAAGAATGAGTTGAAAATAGATTAATTTGGGACTAAAAACGTTTATATAGTGCTTAGGATAGTAGGTAAATTGACGTAGTTTTACGTTAAATCATTTAGGAAAGACTCAAAATCCCTTTAAAAATAACTGTTCAGCCTCACCTACGGTCCGTAGATCGTTTTACGGACCATACTGGTCAACCCTAGATAGATTGAGAAACTATTATTTTTTACCAACTTTTGATGGAACCTATGTACGGCTCATAGGTCTTTCTATGGTCCATATATGCCAATTGTAGAAACAAATTTTACCCCTTAAAATTTCATAAAGTCTGGGACTCACCTACTAGACCTACTACGAATCGTAAATGGTTGACGGACCGTCTTGCTGAACCGTAAAAAGGGTATTGAACTTCATTTTTCAAATTATTGTTCTCATTTCCAACGGTTGCCATCTACGGCCCGTAGAAGCTCCCACAATCTGTAGATGGGACCTGTAAAACCAGACTTCAGTTCAGAAATTTGTTTTCCTCCTTTTTTCAAGTTCCGAGGTATTACAATATCTCCCCTTGGAAACATTCATCCTCGAATGGGTCTCAAGACAACATAAGGAGGGCAGGGGAAGAAATCTAACGACCTAACAAGAACACTACTTCATCAACAACACATAACCAAGGAGGAACATCAACTCCAAGCTTAACATATTCAAAACATCATTTCACAAGGTATACATGCAAATCATACTCAAATGTACATAATCATGAAGAAATCAGTCAAAGCTACATCAAGATCTCAAAAGCAAGTTTTCATAAGCATGCATGAATGGAGAAACATGAAAATTACAAAGACATGAGGAACTAAATACTTCTAGCTAACATAGGGTCAGAAGAAACGAGATGGGGATAATGGGACATCATATCGGCCTCGGCCTCCCAAGTAGAAAACTCAACTCTTTGATTCCTCCGTAAAACTTTCATGGATGCAACTTCTTTATTTCTTAACTTCTTAACTTGCCAGTCCAAAATCTTAACCTGAACCTCTTCATAAGAAAGACTCTCTTTTATATAAAAACTCTCCAATGACGCAATGGATGTGGGATCACCAATACATTTATTCAATAAGGAGACATGGAAAATCTGATGTACCGACACCAAGCCATTAGGCAAATCAAGTTCATAAGCAAATTTACCCACACGCCTCAAAATCTCATATAAGCCCATGTAACTAGGACTAAGCTTCCCTTTTTTCCCAAACTCAATCACACCTTTCATGGGTGAAATTTTCAAGTAAACCCAATCATCAACATCAAATTCTAGATCTCTTCTTGTAACATCGGCAAAGGACTTTTGTCGGCTTTGATCCATTTTCAATCTTTCTCTAATAAGTCAAACTTTATCTATAGCCTCATATACCAACTCGGGACCAATCACAACAACCTCACTAACTTGAAACAAACCAATAGGAGATCTACACCTCCTACCATAGAGAGCCTTAAATGGAGCCATACCAATGCTGGAATGATAGTT
Source organism: Solanum gracilifrons (assembly GCA_029582605.1). Taxonomy (NCBI): domain Eukaryota; kingdom Viridiplantae; phylum Streptophyta; class Magnoliopsida; order Solanales; family Solanaceae; genus Solanum; species Solanum gracilifrons. The sequence continues at coordinate 16,603 of JAJOOH010007962.1, forward strand.
ATTATTATAAGCAAACTCAATCAAAGGAAAATGGTCATCCGAATTACCCTTGAAGTCAATCACGCAAGATCTCAACATATCTTCCAAAGTGTGGATAGTACGCTCCGCTTACCCATCAATTTGAGGGTGAAATGCCGTACTAATCATAACACCAGTACCAAGACCCTTTTGGAAAGACTTTAAAAATTGAGAAGTAAACTGGGTACCACAATCAGAGATAATGGATAAGGTCACTCCATGCAACCTAACCATTTCCCTCAAGCACACCTTGTCATAGTTCTCCGCCAACTAAGATACCTTAACGGAAATGAAATGAGTCAATTTTGTCATTTGATCCACAATAACCCAAATCAAGTCATGTTGTCGCTAGGTGCGGGATAAACCCATAATAAAGTCCATATTAAAATCTTCCCACTTCCAAGTAGGAATATTAATATCTTGGACAAGCCTCCCGAATTTTGATGCTCAACTTTCACTTGTTGACAATTAGAACACTTAGCCCAATAGACCTCCCACAAGTCATGGTACATCTTGGTGGCTTTTGGGTGAATTTAATATCAAGAACTTTAGGCTTTCGGGAAAATATGCTCCCTCAAATTATCAACATTGGGAGCACACAAATGACAACTGAAGCACACCATCTCCCCCTTGGGAGAAAGCCTCAATGGACTTTTAAAGCATCGCTTCCTTCAACTTAACAAAAATCGGATCAAAACCTTTCTTGGCCTTCACATGTGACACAGAATATGATTTTGGACCATTATGTACTAGAAAACCGCCTTTGGTGGAGTCAATCAATCGAACACCCAATCGGTCCAATCTATGAACATCTCGAACCAACTCTTTTTTACTATCCTCAATACGGACAACACTACCCATTGATAACTGACTAAAAGCATCTACCCCTACATTCACCTTGCAAGGGTGATAGAGGATACTCGTGTCATAATCCTTTAGTAACTCAAGCCACCTCCTTTGGTGAAGATTAGAAATCCCCAAGTGAGTTAGGGTTTCTTCTATGTCATGGGCTTCTTTCAATATTGATTTATCTGATTGTTTTATGATCTATTATGCATGAACTAAGAAGATTCCATGTTTTAAGATGAATCTCCATGAACCCATGCTTAACCCATGTTTTCTAGATTATGATGATTGAAAGTGGGTTTTGAACTATGAAAATAGAATTATAGATTTATGCATGTTCTTATGATGTTGATGAAATGTGATGTAAGTTGCTTTGAGGATAAAACATATATGATGTTGTTGTTGTTAATTGTTGTGAAAGGATTTCTCACATAATTACTCAATTCATGAATGTGAAAGGTTTTGTCACATAAAGGATTCTAAGGTTGAAAGGTCTTATCACCTAAATTGAATCAAATTTAAGGAGATATTCTAATAATGAGGCAAGTGGTGATTACCCATGACCTCCAATGATAAGACAAGTGGTGATTACCCATGTCTCATGAATGTTAAGAAAAGTTAAGAAATGAATATTCTGTGAGAGTTTTGCTTAGCACCGAGTCGAAAAGTGGTGATTACCCATGTTCCATAAACTATGTAGGTTGTCTAGATAGACATTAGCTAGTGGATCAACGTAAGCTAGAATTTCATGTTTCTTACCTTGGCATGTGAGAACACCTCCTTTCGGTGTGGGGTAGACACAGGATTCAATGTTAATAGCTCACATACTCTTACATGTCGGTTAAAGGTAATTCTCCCATAATAATGAACTAAAGTCATTTCAAGAAGTATCTCATGCTATCTTAAAGATGTTGACTTGTATTGACCATGTTTTTATGACTCATGTTTTCTAACTCTTTTATCTCATCTTTTAGCTTGGTCATAGTATATCATGAAAATGTCCTTTTTAGAATGATATCACATTTTTTATGCTTCTATCATACTTGGTACATTTTTGTACAAACGCATACTGTTGCAAGATTCTCCCAAATGTAAGGTCGGACACTCCAGATTTGCACTTCTGTAGATAGGATCACTTAGTAGAAGTTTGAAGATTGGTGATTCCTTATGATTCAAGGACCAAGCCTTTATTTCATATTGTCTTTACCATTTGGTTTTGAACTTTGATGTACAGGTTACGTATTGATCATTCTTATGTACTAAATAGCTTTGAGACATTGTTTAGATTTCCACTTATTCTTATAAAACTCTGAATTGTCTTTTAAATTCTATTGAATTTCTATTATCTTGTAGGATGTATGCTAAGTGTCTTGTATAGGGCCTCTCAGGGTCCTATACGCCATGTTACGCCTAGGGTATACTTTGGGTCGTGACAAACATGGTATTCGGAGCACAAGGTTTCAAAAGGTCCTGTGAAGTCTCATAAGCCATGTCGAATAGAGTCTTGTTCATAAGTGTGAAGCGCCTCACATTTATGAATGAGAGGCTATAGGATGTTTAGGAAATTCCACTTTTTTAATTATTCTAAAGTCATGCGATAGAGTTTAACTTTATAATGTCTCCCTCTTTATCCTTATCCAATGCTCTACAAGATATGGCCACTTGAAGGGACTATTCTAGAATGAATGCAAGAGAGAATGTGGAACAAGAGCCTTCTCCTCAAGCTCCTCAAGTTTCGGCCGACACTTTGGTTGAGCAAGTGACTAATTTAGAATTTAGGGCAACTTTTCAAATGTTAGCTCAAGCCATGACAACTAAAGTCAATAGGGAGGTTGTGGTCCCTGTGAACCCAAATGTGGTTACAGTGGCAACTAGAGCGAGAGATTTCACTAGAATTAATCCTCCATAGTTTCATGGTTCTAAGGTTGAAGAAGACCCTCTAGAGTTAATTGATGAAGTGTACAAGGTGTTGATGATCATAAGAGTGACTCCAGTGGCAAAGGAGGAATTGACCACTTACCAACATAAGGGTGTTGCTCAAGTTTGGTTCAACCAATGGAGGGAAGGAAGGGTAGTTGATGCAGGTCTTCTCAATTGGGAAAAGTTTATGCCTTCATTGATAGGTTATTTCCCTTTGAGATGAGGGAGGTGAAGGTGCTTGAATTCATCAAACTTCTTTAAGGAAATATGAGTGTGAAGGAATGTGCTTTGAAGTTCACACAATTGTCTAGATATGATCCTACTATGGTTGCCAATACTAGGGCAAGAATGAGTATGTTTGTTTTGGGTGTGTTCGAGATGGTGGTTAAGGAATGTCGTACCACCATTCTTATCAATGATATGGACATTTATTGTCTCATGGTTCATGCTCAACAAATCAAAAAGGAGAAACTTAAAGAAAGGTCCAAGGAGGCTAAGAGGGCCAAGATAGGTGTTGGTAACTTCTAACACTCAAGGTCCAATGGACATTGTTGTTCCAAGTTTCGACAAAGGTTTTCTAGACAAGGTTCCTCTGATACTCCTACTAAGTTCAAAGAAGATAGGTGTCTATCCCTAAGCCTCAATGAGGGAATGGTGGTGGATCTTCATTGCCTACTTGTGCTAAGTCTGGAAAGAAGCACGAGGGTGGATGTCTAGCGGGTTTCAATGCTTATTTTGGTTGTGATAAGATGGATCACAAAATAAGGGATTGTCCCTTAGTTTCTAATAAGGATGAAGATGATCATCAAAGGGCACAACCTTATCCTTCATCCGGTTCTTGTAGGAGTCAGAAGCAAAACAAATTCTATGCACTTCAGACTCTTCATGAGTAAAAGAGTTCCCGCGATGTGGTTACCGGTATATTCAAAGTATTTTATCTTGATGTTTATGCTTTACTTGGCCCCGGTGCTACCTTTTCTTTTGTGATGCCATATGTGCCTATGAGGTTTGATATTCTTCCAGATGTGTTGTTACATCCCTTTTTATGTCTCTACTCATGTTGATGATTTTGTTGTGGCTAAGAGGGTCTATAGAAAGTGTCATGTCTCCTTGTCCCATAGAGTCATTAATGTTGATCTTGTAGAGCTTTATATGCTAGATTTTGATGTTATCCTTGGTATGGTTGGCTTCATTCATGTTATGCTTCTATTGATTGTATAACCTGTGTAGTCAAGTTTTAGTTTCCAAATGAACCCATCCTAGAGTAGAAATGGGGAAATTCTATACCTAAGGGTCAATTTATTTCTTGTCTTAAAGCTAGAAATATGATTTCTAAGGGTTGCATATACCATCTAGTTACAGTGACGGATATAGATTCTGAAACCCCTACTCTTGAGTCGGTCCTTGTTGTACATTAGTTTCCGAAAGTGTTCCCAGATGAGCTACCGGATATTCCTCCCGAAAGGGAAATAGACTTTGGTATTGACCTTCTCCCATATACGCAATCTATCTCTATTCCTCCTTATCGTATGGCTCTGGTAGAGCTTACGAAATTAAGGGAGCAATTGAAAGATTAGTTGGATAAGGGTTTCATTTGATCGAGTATCCCTCCATGGGGTGCTCCAGTTTTGTTTGTGAGGAAGAAAGATGGTTCACTCCGTATGTGCATTGACTTTCGGCAATTAAATAAGGTTACCGTTAAGAACAAATCCAAAGATAGATGATTTGTTTGACCAACTTCAAGGAGCAAGTTACTTCTCTAAGATTGACCTCCAATCGGGTTATCATCAATTGAGGGTGAAGGAGGATGATATTCCAAAAATGGCTTTTCAAACTCGGTTTGGTCATTATGAGTTTTTGGTAATATCGTTTGGATGGACTAATGCTCTAGCGGCATTTATGTATTTGATGAATAGGGTGTTTAGACAATACCATGACTTGTTTGTAATTGTGTTCTTTGATGATATATTAATCTATACAAGGAGTGAACATGATCATACCAATCATTTGAGGATTGTGTTGCAAGTCCTCAAGGACCAACAACTGTTTTACAAAGTTTAGTAAATGTGAGTTTTGGTTGAGGTATGTGGCTTTTCTTGGTCATATTACTTTTGGTAAAGGTACTGAGGTAGATCGTAATAAGACGGATGTGGTCAAGAGTTGGCCTAGACCTTTATCCCCTTTGGATATTCTTGGGTTTAACCAATTACTATATAAGGTTTGTTGAAGGTTTCTCTTCGATTACCTCTCCATTGACAGCATTGACCCAAAAAAGGTTAAGTTCATATGGTCGGAAGCATGTGAGAAGAGTTTTCAAGAATTTAAGAATAAACTTACTTTCGCTCTGGTGTTGACTTTACCGGAAGGAACCGATGGATTTGTCATTTATTGTGATGCCTCAAGAATCGGGTTAGGATGTGTACTTATGCAGAATGGGAAAGTCATTGCCTATGCTTCGAGGCAGCTTAAGATTCATGAGAAGAATTATCCTACCCATGACCTTGAACTAGCGGCAGTTGTTTTTGCCTTAAAGATTTGGAGGCATTATTTGTATGGTGTTCATGTGGATGTCTTTACCGACCACAAAAGTTTGCAATACGTGTTTAACCAAAAAGATTTAAATCTTTGCCAAAGAAGGTGGCTTGAGTTACTAAAGGACTATGACATGAGTTTTCTTTATCACCCTAGTAAGGCGAATATGGTGGCGAATGCTCTTAGTCGATTATCAATGGGTAGTGTTGCTCATATTGAGGATGATAGAAAGGAGTTGGTTCGAGATGTTCATAGGTTGGCCCAATTGGGCGTTCAGTTAATTGACTCTACCAAAGGTGGTATCATGATTCACAATGGCTCAAAATCATCTTTTGTGGCAAATGCGAAATCCAAGCAAGGTCTTGATTCGACTTTGGTTGAATTGAAGGAAGTAGTGATTAAAAAGTTTGTAGAGCCTTTCTTCCAACGGGAAGGTGTTGTGCTTAGTTATGAAGGTCGTTTGTGTGTTCCTAATGTTGGTGACTTGAGAGAGTAGATCTTATCAAAAGCCCATAGTTCTCAATATTTCATTCACCCAGGAGCCACCAAGATGTACCGTAACTTGTGTGCGATCTATTGGTG
>JAJOOH010007963.1:0-23850 GCA_029582605.1 Solanum gracilifrons
CTTAGGCAAAGTATCCATGTCCATGTAACATTTTCTGGTTTTGGCATCAGCAATCAATGCAGCCCAATCTTCTGATTGCACCAGAGCATTGGCATTACCCATTACCTGTTAAGAGAACAATAAAGATTAAAAAGTTAATATTGACTCATATATTGCCGTTTGCGCATATATATTATGACTATAGCATTATGCACATAAACAAAGACCAAAGTAACATACCCAAAGAGCTCGTCTTGCACGAGTAAGAGCAACGTTCATTCGCCGTATATCTGCAACAAATCCAACCCCATGACCTGAGGCACGCACACATGACATTATAATAACATCACGCTCTTGACCCTGGAAAGCATCCACAGTATTTATGTAAATGTCCTTTCCTTCTTCAGAATTTAAAACATCCCCGAACTCCCTTTGGAGGCATTTAAGTTGCAGCTTGTATGGAGTGATTATACCTACAGTAACCTTCCCAACACCAAGAGATTTACAAGTTTTTTGAAGATGCTCATACAAACGAAGACAGAACTGTGCTTCATGTGTATTCTGATATGAAACAGATCCACCTCTATGTGATTCCCGACCATGTGTAATGTCATAAAAGATGTAAGGCTTCAGTAAAGGCTCCTTGTAGTAAACTTCGTCAGGCAGATTCACAACACTTTCACTATCACTAAGGCGGCCTTGATAAAAGTACCTAGAAGGAAAATCCCTAATTTGTGGGTGCATCCTGTACTGCACTGATAACAACATAGTTGGGCAGCCTGCTTGCTGAAACCTCTCAAAGAGGCTTCTACTGTACATCAAAGTTCCAGCTGCTTTGCTGATAACCGTAGCAGGAAGCTGCTGCGGATCCCCAACAAGAACACATCGTGCTGCACCAAGAGAAAGAGGAGGAAGGACTCCTACTTCACTGGCCTGGGCTGCTTCATCAATGACTACCATGTCAAAACCATGGGTAAGACGAGAGAATAATTTTCTCCCACTACTTGAGACAGTAGTGAAAACAATTTCAGCTTCATTGGCAAAACTAGCCTCCAGACTAGCACGAGCTTCCTCCATGTTGAAATTGTTACCACCACGGAACCTACTCTCTAAAATCAGAAGGCGGGACATCTCCACCAGTATTTTATCTCTATTCTCAACCACTGCCGCAAGGTTCTGCAATAGAGTATCTCGATTTTGGTCCCTAGCCATAAGAACATCAGGGTCAACTCCAACCGATCCCTGTGCACGACCAGCAGCTGCAGCAACTGTTAGTTCTCTTTGAAGGCCAGCTATCTGCTGTGACAACTGAGCTTCACGAGCTCTCAACTGGTGCATCCACCCATAAACTTCATCACGACTCTTCATCAAAAGCTGTTCAGTTCTCCGCTCCACAGAAACTGCTTGGGCGGCACGCGTTTGGGAATCCACCCCAACTCGTGCAACATCAGGTCGATAAACTTTCATCTCACCGTCAATGAATCCACGATCAAGAACACGTGCAAGAAGCTCGTCAGTTGCAGCATTTGAAGGAGCACAGACAAGCATTCTAGGTTTTGGACATAGCTTTGGGAGGGTTCTGAAGAGATTCTGATCCATGCTTAGCAGGACTTCATCAATGGATCCAGTAACAACATTATCAGAGTTATTCTCGTTATTCTGCTTATAGCTTTCAGGAGCTAGTTTCTTGAGCAATGCTGTGTAATAGTGCTGATACTGAACAAGATGGATGACATTCAGCATTCCCCACACTGTGTGTGTTTTACCTGTACCAGGTGGCCCTTGAACTAGAGTAAAAGGCCATGGATCTTGTCTCTTTGTCATACCATTAGTTCCAGCAGCTGTATGCGTTGCAGCCCACTGGATTGCTGCTAACTGTGGTTCATTAAAGGTCCTGTGCAAGTGGTCAGTAAAGTTTGGCGTAAAGCAGTCAGGCATTGCAGGTGTCTGCTCTTCATACTTAGGGAAGTGCTCCGGACTTGGCTGAAGAATTGCATTTTGCATCTACACATAAGACCATAATTCTTTATTCAAACTGGTAAACAGGCAGAAAAGTAATTTCCAGGAAAGAGCTGGCTTTAAGATATAACCTGTAGATTAAGACGCCGAAATGCATGTAAAGCTACATATTCTCGTTGGGTGGTAGCTAGAGAACCCAGAACAGTCAGAAACCAGATGCCTCTTGGTTGCAGTTTCCGCAGTATGTGATCACTACCAATATTGCTGAAAGAACAAAATACAAAGACGTTTAGCTCACTAGTAACGGAAGGCGGAAGGAATTAAAAAGCCTAATCACTGACCTGTTGGTGTCATACGGATCTCCAACATAGAAGTGCAGGATGGCTCCGGCAGGGTCTCGAGTATCAATAGGTATGTGTCGCCTCACAGTACCAGCCACACGACCACTAATTTCAGGCTCATCACCATCCCCGAATGTTGAGGTGCCACTTCTCCGTGATCGGACTGCTTAATTGGTACGAAAATATTAAGAAGAAACATAGGGAATTGAAATACACACCAACAGAATGTTATATAGTACCAACCTGATCCAGGACGTGGAGTGGAGAGAACTGCTACATCTCCCTCTTTGAATAACCACTTCCACTCACAATCTGGAAAAAGGATTACATCATACCATCCTGTGCAGAAGGAACACAGTGCTGATTAGAAAGGGAGGAAAAGAAATTCGGCCAGGCCGACCAAAACTTCCCGGCTCTTAAACTTTCTCTTTAATGTGTGAGTGTGTGTGTTTACTCTCTCAGAGTGAAGCCATTCTAAGAGTAAGCTATATTAAGTGGACCTCCCAAACACTTCTGTTATCCTCGATACAGTAAAATTTGTCATGCTTGATACTCGAAAACCTAGAGATAAAATGAAAAAATGAATCCCTCAAGAGCAGCTCAAAGTCACAACATTAACTGTTCGACCTCCTTCGTCCCCACTGAATGATGAGGGAATTGAATAGCTTCCCAAATATGTATTTGGTATAAACAAAGTTGTTCCTCATATCCAAGTCAAAGGATAAAATAAATATATAAATAAAGTTGCCCCATTATACCTCTTTCTCGCCGTTCAATATTTTTAATATGGACCCTCACATGGGTTCCTGTGTCAGCCATCTCCTCCCAAGTACTGTACAGCTGTGCCCGGCATTCCTCAAAGAGCAAGGGTTCAAACACCTTAACATACTCTTCCACAGATTCAAACTGACCAGGTACACACTGAAGCTCCGCTTCATCTGACATGAAGAGAGAAGTTCACCCCTTAATAATACACCATATGATGGAACTTCATGCACCACACCACGTTTTGACATAACAAAGGTAAAATAAGAAATTGAAAAAAAAAAATCCTTATGAGGCTCAAGGAGCAGTACAATGCGACTCGCTACTCAACATGCCTAAACAGGCGCTTCAGAGGACCATACCGAAGAATCATTAAACAATAAAGTTAGCTAACACAAAGATGTACTCAGAACTTTATCCTGATACATATGAACAGGTTAGTCATGGAAATCATGAAAAATACACTAATAATCATATAGCCAACTTTGAGATGACACAAAAATTCTTCCATCCCACAAGCTATCCTGATGATTGAGATGCCCACCAGATGAAGCTGGAGGATCCCCTTTGCTATGCATGGGCCTGAGTAATATAAACACCACCACTTAATAAACTAAAACAGTAAATCCTGCCTCACCAAGCATCCCATAGGACAGGAAGCTAAATATGGCCAGTAAAACAACCTAGAAGAAAGTGGTAGTATAAAACACATGTTATTGAATACACTTGAACCATCATAAGGAAACTGATTGATCATACAAGAAAGAGAGATGCGACAATGTTCAGCTGGTAAAATGGTAGCAGTTTATAGCTTTCCAATGAAAACAAAAAGAAAGTTTTATGATCCAGAACACTTGAAAAATGAAAAATACAACATAAAAGAAGTTTAAAGGGTTAATAGATCTTGAATGACCACTTCGGTCCAGTGCCCAGTGGGAAAAAACACATACTTACTTCTTCGAATAAAACCTAGAGCAAAGATGAATTCCATACTATCTCATGACACAATCATTATTATAGAGCACAAGAAAAAGTGAAGGGATTTGCTTGTGCACCACTCATTCTAACAATTTTCTAGGGAAATGCAAAATTTTGATAAAATAAATGCTTATCTCCCATCACATACCTTACTAGGCACAGTAAGCAATGCTCTATTGAAACCTAAGTTGGAGCATCAGAAAGCTGGACATACCCCAAACAAGAATCAACAGGAAAAAGTTTATATGCTAAGATAGCTTAAAAAGCACAGAGAAGAAAAAAAATTCAAGACAGAAGACTAACGAAGCAAATTTTGATTCAACAAAAAGTAATGGTAATAATCACAATGATAAAAGATGAGAATAATAATCAAGTGGAACTCAAAAGTACCTGGATGTTGCCAAAACTTCTCATTTGTCACCTCACGAATAAGGCGTTCTACAGATGTATCTTGGCACGGGCTACTTACTATAGGTTGCTTCTTGGATGGAGGTTTTTTGGCTCCCAATTTTGGTTCCATGGAATTTTGACTGGTCAGAGCAGGCTTCCTACCAGGAAACTGTGAATTTCTATTTTGCCTCTGATCTGTGGGATGTTTCCAAGAACTCTGTCTAGGTATAGGTGGTGTTTGAGCCTCAGACGTGAGGTCAGTAGCACTATTCAACCGTCTTGGCCGACCTAGAGGTGCTAGGTTCACATCAGCACTGGATTCAGATCTAGAATCATTAGATTCCATAGGCAAGTTTCCTTCATTAGTTGAATCAATTTGTTTCATATCTTTGACAAGTACCTGACTCTGCTTTTCCCCATTCTTTTCAGAAGGCGAAGGAACATTACGAGACTCTTTCACAATGCGAGTTGTAACAGGTGCTGGGAAATTTTGGCGCCTAGCAATACTTTTTTGAGAACCTGCCTGTTTAACATCTTCCAAATCAAGAAACATGGTCTGCCTACTGCGCTTCTTTCCCAGCATCGCTTCCTTCTGCTGGTCAACCTTAGGACGCTTACCAAAATTGTTAGCACACTTCAATGCATGACTTGCCTCAACACCTCTAATCTCTCTATGCTTTGGAACCTGCCCAGAATCCTCCTGACCATCCATGGTGATATCAGCTTTACTACTGGTTTCAGAATTTCTGCTACTATTGCTTTTCCTGTCACTTGTATCACGATCTAATTCTAAAGACGAAATGTTGTAATTTTCACCATTCCCTTTCTCGCTATCCTGAGAAGCATTATCAACAGAGCCAACTTTATCACTATTGCTCATTGGCTCAACTGCTGATTTCTCCTGCGAAGCTTTATCAACATCAGTATTCGACTTATCATTCAAGCCACAATTTTTATCTCCATATGTTGAACCCTCTGCATCAGACCATTCACCTTCTTCCTTTTCAGTCACTTGCATATCAAGAGAGTTAAGATCTGGCTGGATCAAAGACTTCATTGTATGTTCCTGACTTGATTTAGATAATGAAGCACCACCCAAAGTTGAGGGCCCAGCACTCCCATGTTCCTCGGGAGCTCTAGATGCCTCTGCACCTTTTGACCGCACAAAGGGCTGAAAACCTGAAACGGAAGAGGCATGGGAAAATGCATGATTGTTTACTATCCCCGGAGGATCAACAGAAGATGCCAAAAACTCAGAAGTGTTGGTACTAGAAGAGGGAACTGCTCTCTGAGGCTGTAAACAGAGGACACCATCATTAACCTGCTCATCCTCAGCAGGGGGTTCATTAAGATCAAACAACGCCCTTCCTTTAGAACCCATCTCAAATATAATTGCATATACACTGAACAAAAAGAGCTTATACCACCACCTCTTGCAAATATTTAATTCTCGCAGAGCAATTGACAACTATTCTAACCTCTGTATTGCTCAAAGAACATTAAAAGAAAGAAAGACTGCAATTTGGGGAATGCAACAAACTTGATTAAAGGACAAAAGTCACATCCATCAAACGCATAGGTTTGCAATTCACTCTACAACATAAGGCTTACATCATCATCGTCTATTTGGAATACTAAAATCATGAAGCAAGTGAATTTCTTTAGTAGCAGTCAGCACTCACAAGTCACAGCTACAGTTGCAAAATCTTAAAACAGGAACGTATAGTTATAGCCTGCATGATCAAATTAATATTTCAATCAGCAATTCATCTTTCAGCAGAAAAAAAAAAGGAAAACCAAAAAAAAACTCAGGCATGCTATGATCGGGGAGTTAAACTCTTGAATCTTTGATTGTTACAGTAGCACAAAGATTAACTGTGTCATAATCAATGAAACAATAAAGAGAAGGCAAAAAGACACTGAAAAATCATCACCAAGCTCAAGCCCTAAAAATATCTGCAAGTTCAAATCCTATGCAACACCATGCAATTACAAATGAGCCTCAACAACCAAATACGAGGAAAAACAACTACAGAACTAAGAGGAAGAAAAATGGGCTACAGAGATTGCACAAATTCCAAAGAAAGTTATCAGTTCTTTTCAAAATTGGTGCCTATATTTCTCCTCTCTTTTTTTACACCTCAACTAATTCCAAGAGTAACCACCTCCCACCAGCACCAGGTATCAGACAAATGGGACACCTCAATTGGGATTCGAACCTGAGACCTCAATGTTCTCAAACCCACTTCACTAACCACTAGGCCACACCCATTCCCCTTGGATGCAATTCGTTCCTATATTACACATACGGTTTTTCCAATCTGTATATGGACTATATCCAAATGCATAAAAATTCTGTATGTCAACATTCTCTCATAGCCCTCCAAAAGATCTACCCATATTCCCCTAACAAACCCTAGCCTCAATCATTCACATCTATTAATCCACCATTACAAACTCATCAAAACACATAAACAGTCCTATCTTTTCATTTCCCCACAATAAAATATACAGTAAGTAATGCAACAAACAGTACCCAACTCCACAAAATTAATGATGCATCAAAAACAAATCCAACCAATGTGACAAAAATACACTCAGTACATAAATAATACAGCTAACAACAACTATCACCCAACTAAATCACCCCTAACACCTTTCCAGATTAAATACCAGATTGAACCCTACCAATCAAAAAATTCATCAAACAGATTCAATCTTTACCAATTCCAATTAGGGTTTCCAATAATCTAACAACCAATCAAAAAAAAATTAAAAATTACACAAACCATTAGTCAATTTACCAAAGAAATTCTCAATTCCACACACACTATTCACTTCAGATCAAACCCAATTTAATCCACTAAATAGTCACTTTTTCGATCTATTTTCAACAAAATTTATTCGATCTATTTTTTATTTACTCTTTTACTATTAGTTATATATTATTATTTATTAATCAAATTGTGTGGAGAGAGAGAGAGAAAGAGGGGAAAAGTACCTCCAAACAGCACCACGAAATCTAGAAAGGGTCAAAGAGAAAAAAAAATTATTAATATAAATAAAATTTTGATTTTATTTATATTAAAATAATAAATTTCTCTTATTTTTACTATATAGTTTTTGTGCTTTGTATATCTGTAGAGAAAAAAGCAGAGAGTTTTTTCTAGAGAGAGAAAGAAGAGAACACAAATGAAAGTGAAAAGAATAGAGTGGGGAGAGCCCTATTTATAGGAAAAATACAAAGGCCCATGTGGCCCGCCGGAGAAAACGCCGATCACCGTTAATTTAATTTTTCCGGCAGATACTTAATCTGACGGCGTTCACTTTATCTTTTTAATTTGATTAAATTAAATTAAACCTACTTTGTCTTTTTCATAAGAAGTATAATAATGATTTGGTGTACGTAAATACCCTTTGGTTTTTCTTTATTTACATAGTGTAAATAATCAATATTGGAGAGTAAATATGTTATTTCTTTTAGTGTTTTGCATGATTTTCTGTCTAGATACATTTAACAGTCGTATATGTAAAAGAGATTTGTGTTTAAATTTTTAATTTTTTTGGACTTTTAAGGAAAAAAAGGAAAATGAAGAGAGATTTATTTTTTCATTTTTTAGTATGTTATTAATTATATTAATTAAAGAAAGTTTCCAAGAGAGAAAATAGGTAAGGTGTGAATAGGTTCAGATGTGGTTATCATATTTGTCACTTATCAAAATATATTAATGTCATGTTGATAGAGTTTTTATAATATTAGTTTATTTTAATTTTATACATTAATGATATTAGAAAAGACTACTTTTTTTTTTGTAATTTGATTTGCTCTATAGCAAAATAAATTGTCTCTTTTATTGTGTTATAGATGTTTATATGTAATTTTGTTTTAGATGATATGATTATGTAAATTTATCTTGTATAGTTCATGTATAATAGTGTCGCGCCCTAAATATGGAGAGGTACGATGTGCATTTGGTGCTTCACTAGATCGAGCGAATAAAATATAATATGCATAATTATTTTTTATCACGGGTTAAACATGGGGAGGCAAACATTCAGTGCTTCACTAGATCGAGTGAATCAAATATAACTCGCGTAATTATTTTTTGTCACGCCCTAAATATGGGAGAGACGATAAGCATTAACTGTTTCACTAGATCAAGCGAATAAAAAAACTTGTGTGATTGTACTTTGTTAGGCTCTAAATATGGCGAGGTGCGACAAGCACCCGATGCTTCACTTGATCGACTGAATAAAACATTACTCACTAATTATACTTCATCACGTCCTAAATATTGGAAGGCACAACAAGCATCTGTTGTGTCACTAGATCGAGTGAATCAAACATAACTTGCATAATTATCTTTTTGTAACACCCTAAATATGGAGAGGCACGATAAAGATTAAGTGCTTCACTAGGTCGAGCGAATCAAATATAACTCGTGTGATTAGCTTTTTGTCACGTCCTAAATATGGAAAGGCAGGATAAGTATTCGGTGTTTCACTAGGTCGAGCAAATCAAATATAACTTACATAATTATTTGTTATCACGCCCTAAATATGTGGAGACACAACAAGCATTAGGTGCTTCACTAGATCGAGAGAATAAAAAAAAACTCGCACGATTATACTTTGTCACGCTCTAAATTTGGGGAGGTGCAACAAGCACCCGGTACTTCACTAGATCGACTGAATCACATAACTCACATGATTATACTTCGCACGCCTTAAATATAAGGATGCGCGACAAGTATCCGGTGTTTCACTAGACAGAGCAAATCAAACATAACTCGCATAATTATTTTTTTTGTCGCGCCCTAAATATGGAGAGGCACGACAAGCATTCGGTGCTTCACTAGATCGAGCGAATCAAATACAACTCGCATAATTATTATTTTTCAAACCCTAAATATGGAGAGGCACGACAATAATTTGGTGCTTTACTAGATCGAGCGAATCAAATATATCTCACATATAATACATTAATATGCCCTTTAACTTGGCCTTATTTCACATTAATACCTTCTAACTTTTGGTGTCCACAAGTAGACACTTAAACTCATATAAAGTTAAACAAGTAGACTAATGAGTCCTATGTGGCATAATACATATTGGACACCACGGAGTACGCAAATTGCCATGTAAGATGTCACGTAGGATGTGTGTGTCTATTTGTTCAATTTTATACAAGTTTAAGTGTCTACTTGCGCACACTCAAAGTTAAAGGTCATAGTTGGTAGCTGACGTCAAGTTAAGGGTCATGTTCATGTATTATGCTTAATTTTAATGTTAGTGCAATACATAATTATTATTTTTGGGTCAAAACTGATAATTATATTAACCAACTGAAATTTGTACATATTGTGCTCCTTGAACTATGGTCTTTAACTTTGGGTGTGTACAAGTAGACACTTAAACCTGTATAAAATTGAACAAATGGACACATTCGTCCTACATGGCACCCTAGGATCTTGCATGTCATCCTACGTGTATTATGTCATGTAGTACACGTGTGTTTACTTGTTCAATTTTATACAAGTTTAAGTGTATTTGTGCACACTCAAAGTTGGAGGGCATAATTATCCACTGAAGTCAAGTTAAGGGTCATGTTTATGTATTATGCCTTAAAATTATCATACAAAATATTTGCTTTGTCATTATATTTTCCTTCTTTAGCATTTTTTTTTGGCGAAACCACTTAACTAAGACAAATTAAATGTATATAGATTTATTTATTTTATTCTTTGATATGCTCTTAATTAAATCAATACAACAAAAGATTTGTCATAGAAAATAAATAAAATTTTAAGAATTGACAAAATCTATAGGATACTAGGATAATATCATTGGACTATTTTGGAAAAATTATTATGATAAAATAGTTTGGTGATGTGAAAAGAAATTATATTTGACTCTTCTATTTATCGCTCACCAAATATCAATATATATCATATTAATGAAGTTACTATGAATTAATTTATTTTAATTTTATACGCAACTAATTTGAAATGTCACATATTTTGTGTAATTTAATTTGCTCTAAACAAAAGGTCAAGTTTATTGATCCGATAGAAAACGGTCATTTGTTAAGGAACACACCGAATAATATAATGTTTTTCTTATTTTGTTATAGATATTTATATACATGTAATTTTATTTTAAATGGCATAATTAATATGCAAGTATGTCTCATATTGTCATTGCGTGATTTTTTTTTAAGAACACTAATTAAATATTTAATATCTAAATGATGTAACAAGTCAACTTAATCAATTTTCATATTGTAAGTGCTTAAAAGGGGATTCTAACTTTAACATAGATGATTAATATTTATTTAATTGATATAAACAAGTTATGCACTTATGTTGTTATGTTTTTTTATAAATACAACTGTATATAATGAAAATTTCAACATGTTTGATAATTCAAAATCTAATAAAAAAAATTGTCACACTAGTATAAACAAATATCATTTGAAATATTTATTTTTATTATGAAAACATCATTTTTAGTATTTCTTTCTAAACTTCTTAACAAATTTAAATTAAATAAATATTTAAAATATAATTTGGTATGTTCTTGATTAGATTAATAGAATAAATAGTTTGCCAAGGAAAATAGGTTAATTTGGTATGTTCTTGATTAGATTAATAGAATAAATAATTTTTCCAAGGAAAATAGGTAAATTCTTTAAAAAATTGGCAAATTATATATTAAAATAATAATAATAATATTTTTGGACTATTTTGGAAAAATTATGATGAAATTATTTGGTAGGATAAGAAAAATTGTCTTTGACTCTCCTATTTGTCATTCACTAAAATATCAGTATCATATTGATGAAGTTACTAATTGTACAAAATTTCATAGATTTTGATTTGCTTTAGAGTAATATAAAATTTAAATTTTTATTATATACATTTATATGTAATTTTAAATGACATAATAATGCAAAGACCTTCCTATTGTTCATGTGTAATTAAAAGATAATTTGAATAATGATATAAATAATATGAACAAAATTAAGTTCGAACAAGAAGGGGAGGAGTGGATAATAGGACCTTCACATTGTTTAAGCATGTAATAATATGCCCCTCGTCTAGTTTACATGTGTAAATGACAATTTCGCCATATTCCCACAAGAGTTTTATGTTTTTTATCCTAATAAAAATTATGATGAAGTGTAACGATCTGTTTCTGTCGTTATAGAAAAGCCAATGGGGAAAACTTTTGGGCCGGAAAACTTTTGTGTAGTAACTTGGAATTTCCCAACCTAGTCCAAATTTGGACGAAATCGGAGTCAGTAAGGTTTAGGGAAATCTGGTAACAATTGGGTGATCTAATTATGATTTTGATCATATGAGTAGATAGCTAAGGCGTTAAGGAACCCGTACGACTTTACATAATTGAATTTGGGAAAGCAGAACTCTCGAAACTGATCTTAGCGTGAATGGGTATGTTCTGAGTGTCATGGGATGAAGGTGTGCTGTGAAATGGGGGTTTGGAACTCTTAATTTGACTCACTATTTCCGTACAAGCCGATGTGGCGGGATTATTTTCGCTAGGGCGAGCTGCTATAGCGCGATGAGGTTCGATGTGGCGGGACAATCGCGATTTAAGTCGGAAATAAACTCCAAAATCATTTTATTCTGCAAGTTTCGACTTTGAGAGCTAGCAGACGACCCCAGGCAAGTTCTTGACCGTTTTTCACTATTCTTAAGGCAAAAGGTAAGGTTTTTACTTCCCGAATCCATATTTTGATCCGTAGAATGTTAATTCGTGGGTGATTATCGATGGGAGAGGATTTTAATATGGAATTTATGGTGGAAAAAGCCTTAATATGGGTATGGGGATCAAGGGTTTGATATATTATTGATTAGAATTCGGGTAATTGGGTCTTGTTTATTGATCCCCGTATTATTATGATTGTTTGTAGACCAAGAACAAGCGAAATGAATCCAGAAGGGGAAGAATCAAACTTCTTAGGGGATTCAAGTTTTGTTCAAGGTAGGTGATGGTTGTGATTTCATGTTTGTGTGATATATGTTTGTAATTGTTTCATTGTATTGCATGTATGTATGCGAATGTTGCATTATTGATCACACCCTATGTAAACGAGTATGAACGATTAACTATATGCCATGAATCACCTCTTGATTGTATGATTATGTGAATGTACGTTATAATTGTGATTGTGGTATGTTGAATGGATTGGGTGTTACGTTCCAACACACTAACTGAGATCGATTGTCACGTACTGGCATAAACATTGGATCGGGTGTCACGTTCTGGCGCATATATGGGATTGGGTGTCACGTTCGGCACACTAACTTGGATCGGGTACCACGTACCGGTACACTAACAATTTAGGTATAGGTTTCATGAGAGGACCATTGAATTGGGTTCTGTGAGAGGACCATTAAATTGTGTTGTGTATCTACTTGTGATGATTACGTTCATATCTAATGGTGATTGAGGTTGAAAGACTATTTGTTGCTCTAAAATGATAACTAATGTGTATTATTGAGAACGTGGAATGCTACATTGATCCTGAAAAGATGACTAATATTGTATATGTTCAGTATATGCTTGTTTTATAATGTTTTGGTTACTTGCATGTGTTTCACTTATTGGGATAGCCGTGTGATCCTACCAGTACACTGTGGTTGTGTACTAATACTGCACTTGCTTGTTCTTTGTTGAGTACAGGGCATCTTCAGGCGGCTATTGATAGACCTCAGCTAGGTGGCTATTGAGCGTGGCCAGATTCAAGGGTGACCCAGTTCTTCCAAGCTGTCATGGATCTCTCTTGTTTAAGTCCACTCTTTTCGGACTCAGACTATTTGTTTAAGGTGTTTTTTAGTTTCGGGGTTATACCCCTTGTTCTTAGACTTGCCGTTAGTGGAGTTTTGGTACAATGACTTTCAAGTTCTAGGGGTTGTTCTTCCGCATTAGTTTGGCTAGTTTATTTAAACCCTTGGAATTTATGGGAACTCTATATTATTTATGCATTTAAACCTGCTTCCGTATCTTTAAATGCATAGTATCTTGATTAAAGCTGCTTAGTTGGGTTGTAGTAATGGTTCTCCCACCAGAGGGTTAGTGTGGTTGCCAATCACAACGGTCTGAGTCGTGACATGAAGTAATTTTGTATGATAAGAGAAAGTACAAGTAATATATATGATTTTTTTTCTATTGGTCAGTGGTCACTCGCCAAAATATCAATATTATACAAAAAAGTCATTATTATATTATTCTATTTTAGTTTTTTATATTAATGTTTTAAAAATTCAATACTCTTTGCTTAATTTGATCTGCTTTAACTAATATAGGTTCTCTCTTTCATATTTATTTTTCGTGGTAGAAAAAGGATATTATATATATATATATATATAGTTATAGTTAAAGGTTCACCATTACATCAGTACATTAAGAGAAAAACAGAACCCCCCGTCGTGTACAAAATAAATTTTGTAGCCGAGTACAGACGTTTCTTTCCTCCCCCACATGGCTAGAAGTAGATAAACAAGAATTAATTCTAACTCCCACATGATGAAAAAAAGTAAAAGGTCCCGAGACGAAAATGATCCAATTTGACCACTGTACATTGCTAACATGAGAAAATGGAATAATCTAGAATCTCTAGTACTATTAAGTATAGAAAGGTTGTCAAAATGAGCTAACTTATTATATGTAGACCATAATATTAGCTTGTTAGATAGTACTCCACCAAGGTCAGCTTTAAGGTAATCCTTTACAGCCTCTGAGGGAGATAGTAAGATATGCGGTTGGTTGGTCATTGTCAGCTTGGCACCTATCTTAGACAAAACATCAGCTACCATGTCTGCTTGGCGAAAATTATGGCGGACCGTCAGATTCCCCAACTTCTTCAACATTGACCTGCAGGACATAATAATAGAAAAGTAAGTTGGAGGTGTGTCCTCTAAGAGTGTCAGAATTTCAAGAGAGTTTGTCTCAATTTCTAAAGGAAAGAGGTTGTGAGTGAAGGCGATGTGAAGACCAGTAAGGAAAGCCTCAATTTCAGACATGGCATGGTTGTGGCAGTGAGTTCGATTGTGGAAGTTGTCACCCCCAGAGCTTACATCCTGAGCGGAACTGGCACTCGAGAACCATTGTTGGCCCCAAGCGAATCATTGGTCTGGCTTACTTACTCAGCGGAAGACTTAATTTAACAAAGATAAATCGATGTAATAAACTGGAATGTTATAAAGGAACATTTAATTGGCCATTAAGGCAAACTAAAGTCTCAACATAAGATAATGACAATGAAAAGACTAAAGAACTAACATCTGATTATATATGAAGTTTCTAAAACAACTGAGATGGATATCGGGACAAGACCCCCGATCATCCTAACAAATGAAATACTAAAAAGCAAATGATAACAAAGGAGCCCTCCGGAAAGCAATGAGGCTCACCAACTAACTTTGAATGCTCAATTGGATCAACGAGGCGCTGGATGATAATCCTGGTTACCTGTGTCTGCATCATAATAAGATGCAGGCCAAATAACATCAGTATATTGAATGTACGAGTATGCGAGGGGAATTCTAAAACAAGACATAAGCTTGAAAGCAACTGAAGAACTTACCTGGCTCAACTCAACTCAACATAACTGAACTCATTTCAATATAAAACAGTTTAAAACAAGTGCAATATAAGAAAAGCTTTTAAAATATGGATGTCAACTCTGTATGTATGCAAAGATACAATATAACTATGGGATATATGTAAAAATACAAATAACTGTGTATATAAAAATACAATTACTTCTGTGGTAGTTTCTCTAACCGACAACTATCACGTACGAGCTATTGTGATGATACATTAATTTGCCTCATGCTGCCAGGGTCGTCCTATACCTTGTCGAGGGTATATAACCTGAACTGCTAAGTGGATCCACTAGTCTATTCTAAAAAGCACTAAAAGAATCATTTAAAAAGTATGACCCTTTTCAACCCATGATGGCTACATGATTTATGGGGGCTGTGAGTTTTCTGAACTCTCTTCCATATCGGTGCTCAATACTACTCCGAAATTATGATAATGTTTAAAAACATACTTTTTTCTGTGGTTTGAGATAATTGCTCAAAACTTAGCTCAAAGGCTATCTTGGAAATCAAAGTTTCTCTCCTTGCTTAATTGTGAAAGTTTTCTGAAAACTAGCTCAAAGGCTCTTTGAAAATCTCAGCTTCCATTCTTATTCAAATGTGAAAACATTTTAAACTCTATGGAAATACATAGTCCCCATATACTTCTTTGAAGGAATGAACTTTAATCTTTACTCTTTACTCAACTTAAACTTTAAGTCTTAAAACAAAGTTAAAAGCATTTGCAAAAGACTTCTTGAAAGGACTCTAAGAACTTCCTAGACTTGGCTCTTAACTTTTCTTGAATTTGAATTTATGGATTCAAGGTTATGATTCATGTTTCTGGATGATTTCTAGGTGTTTAGAAGTCATTTAGAGTAATTAGAATCAATAGGAAGTGTTAGTACACTTTAGAAAGACTTAAACGGGCTAAATGACGAAAAAATGGTGGAAAACGACGATTCGGGCGTGTCCCTTGGCGCGCTGCGCCAGACCCAACTTACTGGGGCTCCAAAATGGCGCACTGCCCCAACCTGCCTGGCGCTATGAGGGTTTATCGCGCCAGCATCCCTTCAGGCATAATTTTACGAACTTTTGGTCTCGTTTTCTAATCTTAAATCGATTAATTCTGACTTTTTTTTCTCAAATTCACTTTAGAATCAGATATCCAAGGCATATACACAACATCTAACTCAAACAACTCAAGGAAAAAACACTTTAATAGCAAGAAATTCTTTAATCTCAACTCATGTTCAAGAACGAAATTAATTCAAGAGCAACTATCAAGAACATCAAATTCTCAATCTTTTTAGGACGAAAATACGTTGAATTAAACATGCTTGGCACGTGGTTGAACTAACCCAACGCTATGTGATCTCACATACCTCGTAGGGATCACCCCTTGAAGAAAATCCACAAGCGATTCCTTACAAAGACGACGAATCTTGAACTTTCTTCTCCTTTCTCCTCTTTTCTCTTTTCTCTTTTCTCCAAGCCCTAGCGTGAACTTCAACTTTTCTAAACTAACTAAAATCTGATTTGACCCCAATTAATTACCCAAAAACGAAATAAAATAATTGAGTAAGGAAAAGACCATAATGCCCTTCTAAAATTCAGATTAGACTTTCCTTATTTGAACAACCCAACTTCAAATGGGCATATCTCACTCATACAAACTCAGAAATCGTGCAAACTCGGGCGCGTTTGAAAGATTATTTCAAGATCTTTCCTACGATATCTGGAAACACACCTAACTCATCCTGAGCTAAGAGTTATGGTCGTTTGAAGTGGACCAAAAACTTAACTTAACATACTTCATAAATTTTCCAGATTTTTATATTCTTTCCAAAAATGACTATTTACACTTTTTAACTTCTTTCTAGTTACGGGATGTTATAGAAGCGGACCATCCAACCCCCACTAGAGTTCCGGATGATGCCACCAATGCCTCATATAACTTTGTTTTTTGAGAAGGAGCCATCCGTGTTCAATTTATAAAACCCGAGTGGGGGTAGAAACCATTGAATGTCAATAGACATGGTAGCATCCAGATTACTAGGCAACTGGGTGTGGGTGATGTATTCTATGGTCCTGTTCCGAATTAAGATAGGAGAGGGGAAATCAGCCTTACCATTATGGTTTCTATTAAGGCAGATGTACCAAAGAGCAAAGGGCAGGAGGACTTTCCAACTATAGATGGTGTTATTGGCAAGCACCCCTGAGCACAAAGACAAAGGAAGACTTTGTGTTTTTCTATCGCGTGGAGCTTCTAGATCCACGCGAAAGGGTAAGTAATGTTAGGATTGGGGTTTACGATTCATATTTCATTATATATGTTTATATGCAATTTTCTTTAGATGATATAATTATATAAGTATGTTTCATATCGTTTGTGCATAAGGAAAATTTAATTTGACCTAAATATTTAATGTTCAAATGTTGTAAATAAGGTATGTTGATCTATTTTCATACATAATCTAGAGTTCAAATTCTTTTTTCATGTCTTAGGTATAATCTATTTATTATCTAATTGTTTACACGTTATTAAAAGATTTAGTATTAGGGAGAGTCTTGACGGAGGACGGACGGGTTAGTTCGAATGCAAACAAAACTGACAGGCTTCTTGACTTGCAATTTTCTTAAAATAAAGTGCACGTGATATTTTAGGCGAATCTCACATTGAAATAAAGAAGAAAATATTGAATAATATTATAAGCCTTGTAGTCATGACAATTATATTATTGTTATGTATTCCCTTTACGCTGATAGGCTGGGCCGGCTGAAGCCTAAAGCCCCAAAATTTTCAAGGCCCCAAATTCACCAATATACATATATAGAGAGAGTTAAAATTTATTGTAAAAAATAATAATTTTGCTCACGAAATTTAAAAATTTCTAAATAAATATCATGTCCTATTCAAAAAATATTTTTTGTATGGTATATACACTTTTAATTAGACAATTATATTAAAAGTTTTTTTATATATCTAAAACTTCATGCCGAGTCAAATTAAAAAATATAAAATAAAATAAGTAAAATATAATTATGCCTTTTTTATGTATTGGCTTTAGGCCACATATTTCGTTGAACTGCCCTGCTGATAGGACAAACTTAGAGGGTGTTTGGATTGACTTAAAAATTAGTCAAACCTATTTTCAAGTCAGTTTTTGACTTCTGGAAGTGTTTGACAAATATAGAAACAACTTAAAATAAGTCAAAAATGACTTAATGTAAATTAGGAAGTGTTTGACAAGGTTAAAAATAACTTAAAAATCAAAAGTAGGTCCCCCCCTACTTTTTATTTTTTGACTTAAAAAGTCATTTAAGTTTGACCTTTTATTTTTTACTTAAAAGCTATTTTTATGTCAATCCAAATGGGCTCTTAGTGACGGCGGTAAGTCCCTAAAGGAAGGTGTACGTAATGTCCCTACCATAAAATGGATTGATGAGGTAGGTTAATTAGGATTGACTGACTTCTAGGTTAACAATCTTCTAAAGAGGAGGTATATATGACACCTTAAACGAATTTCACGTAAATTTTTTTTAAGTTACTTCATTAAAATCTCTTGCTTTATAAAACTTAGAGTAGTTCTTACATGTTATGTTGTAAATTAAACTTAGTATACATATAAATGATTTATTCACTACAACGAATTCTAGTCACGACCCATGACTACTTTGTTAATATTGTTATTGTTGGGGTTTTATCACGAGCAATGAAGTCTTCCACATTACGAAAATTAATAAGTTTTTGAATATGTAATATAAAGTTATAATTTTCAAATTGCATATATAAACGCTAATTTCAAATTACCAGTTTCATATCAAATGAGCTCTTACGGTAAACGTCAATTACTATAATATATGGAGTAATATATTCAACTCACCGATTGGTATGTTATGAACATCCCTTCTTCTCTTTCGCCTTATGACAACTTAGGAACAACGGAAACAACGTAATTTGTTTATTTGATTAAGGTTCAAAAATTATTTAATTTTAAAGAGTATTTTTTATCATAAATATTTTCTAAAAAGATACTTCACAATAATAACAATTTATGTTTAGCTAATTAATTTTAAAGACACTTTATTAATATTTTACAGTAATTTGTGCTTTTGAGTTTTGTTTTTGAAAAATAACTTTTTTGGACTACTCGAAAATACTTAATTCTTTTCCTTAAAATTTGACCAAACAAACTAATTTTCTAAAATAATTACTTTTTTGAATTTTTTAAAAATATTTTCTACTTTTAAAAACCTGGTCAAACATACTAAAATGTTGGGACTTGGGAGATAATACGATAAAGTGTAAACTTTCAAAAATGTCTGTAATTAAACCGTAAATTTAAATTTTGGACATATGAAAAGATTTTTAAAAAATGTGGATGGTGCATGATCCTTACCTTGTTAAGTAATGTTGATAATTTAAAAAATCTAATGTTTTCTGGTGTACCACCTAATTATGTAATTTTCTCTTTGAATATGATTGCCTAGATACAATGTATTAGAGAAAAATCATACTAGTTCATAATAATCTCTAGTTTTAGTAAACTTATTCTATCCCATGAAAATAAATAAATTAAACTCACCCATTGTGGTTTATTTCTTGAAAAAAGTGTTTAATGCATCAATATAATAAATATATCAGTAAAATTGGTCAAGACATTCAAATCTATTTCATTTATATATACGAGTGCTCGTCAAGATTATATACTCACGTATTCTTTTATTTTTATCAAAAGCAATATATTCAAATTAGACTTTTATACATTCACAAAATTAAGACAATTGTCTTTTTAAAATAAAAATAATAATAGTATAGACACATAAATTTTATTGGGTCAAATTTATATAAAATTTAGACTAAATTTATGTTTATATGAATTAAATAATTAATTTGAACTGCACAATTAAATAAGTCTATTTTATTAAACTCAATTCAAGGTTCATTTCATTTTGAAGGCCAAACTTATGCCACATGTCAAGATGACTTGACATCCTTGTCAAGTTTAAAACAAAAAAAAATGATGTCACATGTTCAAATAATGTGACAATCTTAATTAAATTCAAGAACTAACAAAATTCGTCAAATATCTAAAATGACATGTTTGGTCAATCACACAAGTATAATTTTATCACATAACATTTGTGATAAGCTTTATGACTTACATAGACCGCTCATAATAAGGTATGAGAGTTCATGTACACTTTGAAATGCCTACTCCCTACAACTATATATAGGGAGGTGCCAGAATGAAACAAAAAATTGTCAAAGTAAAGGCATAAAGAAAAAATTATATTAAGGAATCACTTGAAAAGTACACAGAATCAATGTGTGTCCGAATTGTATGATTCCATCTTGTCATCGAAACAATCGGATTGTGGCAAAAGTTATGAAAGAAGAAAAAGAAACTCATGATCCGAAGACGTGTTAATAAATAAAACCACAGATATATCAATTAGATTCGTACAAGATTCCGCAAATCACATGAGGTTTTACACACGCATAGTGATATCTCTAAGTAAAACATTTTTATTGGATGACATACCTTTAGAGCTTATGTGGAGCTTTCTTATTGGTTCATCTATTCCATTTGTTGCTTATAAATAATTATTTTACTCACTATAAAATGACTTCAAGGTTTCTCTTGCTTTGCATTAGTTGATGATCAAGTCTTTGCTCTCTAGGACACAAAGCTATATCTGGAACCAAGACTACAAAGCAACAATACTCAGATCTTACTGTTTTTTTTGGTTTGTTGAGTTAAATTTTTGTCCTTCATAAACTTATTAAATTACGAATATATTTACTTAAATCTAGAATTTATAAATTAATTAAACTGATTCACATATTTTTAATCCTATTACACGCTACTGACGACTCTCGAATGAATAATAATAAAACCTACCTTAAGAGGAAAAAATCTAAAAGGCAACATAATTGTAGTAAGAAAAATTCATATATATATATAGTCATTGCAATTAATTTTTTGAATGATTTCTATTAAGTGTCTTTAAGCCAAAATAATTTTTAACACTTTGTCACTTCGACTTCGACCACGAAAAGCATAGAGAAAGTGCCAATTATTTATCATAATATATTAATTCATGGTAAAGTATGATGGTGAATATTTCTCTTTATACTGTTGAAAATCCCATAAACAACCAGATTCCACTTCCAAATTTTGTTTAATATACAATTGACATTTTTTTTTATACAATTGACATTGAATTCCCTAATATTATATGTAGCTGGATACAGTTGGTGGATAATAAGGGAAGTTTCTATAGGGGGTATATATATATATTGTATCAAGCCAAATGTATCTAGAGATGATCTTAATTTTAAGAATTTAAATAAATAACAAATTTAACTTTTATACACTAACCAACAATATAAATAACTTTTACACTATCAGATTGATCGAAAATCGATGTAGTATGGATCTATAAGCAGCAAAATAACCTACTACAACTTTTAGCTAAAAACAATCAGAATTTCTATGTTTGAATTTTAACTATATTTTTGAGCTTTAAAATACGTAGTTACTTAAGTTGTATAGATCGTTTTTATATATAAAATTATTACCAGGGTAATAAAAGCATCCGTCAACAAAATGAATATCCTAAAATGATCATTTCATGGCTATTGAGTTACAACTATTTCTTGAACCTTACCCTAAAAATAAATAGTATAGTAATTAGTAGGAAGAATAATTGTCGAGAACCAAAAGATTCTTCTATTACTTATTTTTTGCAAATAGCATGACTCAATTCTTGCTGCATTTTAAAATTTTTTTTCTTTGGTAGTCATAGATCGACGCATGGGTATTAATTTAATACATTATAATCAAATAATCAATTAAAAATTATAGTGGTTGAAATTCTTGAGAATCTTCTCCTTAACCATTAGCTTTTAATTAAAAGAATCAAAGTCAACGATGAATCCTAGAGAAAAAAGCATTTGACTTTTTCATTTTCTTGCAATTTACTAATTAGAAATAGATGTCTGCAATTATACTACTTTCAAAGACTATCCAAAATTTAAAATTTATGAATTTTTCAAAATATATTTAAATTAATATATGATAACTATTGAGTTCACAATTGAATATTTTGATACATATTTATGATTTGGGAAGATATATATATATAGTTAGATGAATCTTAAATGGACCATTTAGTTTTGGTCCTACTCATGAAGAGCTACAAAATATATTAGTGGTAATAAAATGAAATAAATGGAAAAGTTTGGTGCTTGTTTTTCCACTTATAAGAATTTTACACTAGTTCCTTTGGATGGCTAATTAATTAGATATAGCCTCTTTCTATATATAAAATATACAAAATTCCATCAAGTAAAGTGATCGAAAAATATTTCCTATTCAATATCATTTGTTTCCCCTTAAGGCTTGCACGTTATTTGTACAATGTCATATATTAAGGCATAATCACTTTTTTAAAAACTTTGTATTTGTAGCTAATTATGGATTCTGTAACAACCTAGCTTAGTACAAATATAAAAAGGTCTGTTTGGGAGATTGGCTGTACTCGAACAGGTGTGATGTGGACAAGATAGCAAATATTAATGACTGATTCCACGACTTGAACCCGTGACATATTCAAGACTTCCCTTCTATGTTAGTAGGGATATATGCAGTTTATTTTGGTTGAGTCCTCTCACATTGTTCTATAATTCATAATGATATACGCTAAGTGTTGATAAAAGTTTACATAATTCCATTAGTGCTGCTAATTTTTGCTCATATTTCTTTAAGCAACTTATATTATTTAGAAACATTTTTTGTTCATATTGAGTGTTTCCCGAACGTGGGATGGTTGTTTTGTGCACTAGATAGTTCCACCTTTGTTTGTTTTGAAGCAGTTAACGCCGACAAGATTGAAACTCATCTTGTTAGGCCCTATAAGACTTTATATATTTCGGAATGGAACTACTATACCCATCCTTAACAACTTATTGCTAGCAGTAATGCCAGCCAAGTACAATGTAATGATGTATTGATCATTTTCCCTTCCTTTTTGTGGCAAAACTTAAATCAGGTAATCCTTGTGGTTGGTACTTGAATTTCTTATAAAACTTTTCGAGTTCGAGGAGAAGATAAAATAGATATCTAGCAAGACAAAGAGATAATAGCTCAAATTCATCTTGATATCTATACTTCAGCTGTTGCTGCTGCAACATTGCCACTCCTATAGGTATTTAGAGAGGATTCTTGAAATTCAAAATAGTAACAACCAATTTTTTTTGGTTTCACATCATGATGTTAATAGGATGCTCTGCATCTCCAACGACAAGGTAACGCGATCCTTCTTCTATCATCATTAATCCATCTTCATTAGCACTGCTAAGATGTTCACAAGGACTGATCTCAAACACAAGTTGTGAATTTTCCCTTGCCTTCAAGCTTACACTTTGGAATCCAACTAACTGTTTGATAGGACTTCCATTTCGCGCTTTGTCCTGTTTCACAAAAAGTAGTACTGGATGCTTACCATCCATTTCCCCTGAGTTTTCCACACTAACATGAGCTGAGAATTTCGCCTTCTCACAGTTGTCACTTCCTATTTCATCCACAGACGTGTAACGGATTGAGTCTGAATTTTCAACTGTCTTTACAGATGATAATTGATTTAACTGGATTGTGTTTGGAGTGGCAGAGTGGAATCCATAGGAATAAGTTGTGTAGCTAAGACCATATCCAAACTCGTAAACTTTGGGACCTTTGTAGAATCGATATGTTCTACCGGGGTAACCTGTTTTTGGATCAGGTCTCATCCTCATGTCTGTCATTGGTATTTTGACAAAG
>JAJOOH010007964.1:0-17350 GCA_029582605.1 Solanum gracilifrons
TTCGAGGGCTAAAATGAGTAGGTTTTTTATGGTCATGTCCGACATGGTAGAAAAAGAATATCGTACGACAATGCTTCTTCATGATATGAATATCTCACGTCTTATGGTGTACGCCTAATAAATTGAGGAATCAAAACTCAAGGAAAAGTCTAGAGAGGTAAAAGGGCTAAGACCGGTGATAGTAATTTCTCATTTGCTAGATCAGATGGATAACATCAAAGTTTAACTTTTTAAAGGGTTTTCCAGTTAAGGTTCCTCTAATGCTCCACCTAAGTTTAACAATGATAGGGTGTCTAACTCTAAACCTCAAGGAGGTAATGGAGGTGGCTCTTCTATGGCTAGGTCTGCATGTGCTAAGTATGGGAAGAAACATGATGGTAAGTGCCTAGCCGACACCAATGGATGCTTTAGTTGGGGGAAGAGTGGTGAAAAAATGAGTGATTTCCCCATGCTTGGGCAAAAGGAAGGGAAGGCAAGCAAGCTCCTCTTAGTGGTTCGAACTCCGATGCTCCAAAGTAAACTTGCTTGTATGCTCTCCAAACCCGAGGTGGCCAAGAGAACTCTCCGGATGTAGTCACCGATATGCTAAAAAAAAATTCATCATGATGTGTATGCTTTATTAGATCCGGGTGCTACTTTATCTTTTATGACGCCATATGTGGCTATGAGGTTTGATGTTCCTCCAAATGTGTTGCTAGAACCTTTTTCTATCTCAACTTCTATTGGTGATTGTGTGGTGGCTAAGAGGGTTTATAGAAGATGTACCGTTTCATAATCCCATAGAGTTACTCCTGTTGACTTGGTAGAGCTTGACATATTAGACTTTGATGTTATCTTGGGTATGGATTGGTTGCATGCATGCTATTCTTCTATAGATTGTAGAACCAGAGTGGTCAAGTTTCAGTTCCTAAATGACCCTGCCCTAGAGTGGAAGGGAGAAATTCTATGCCTAGAGGTTAATTTGTGTCCTATCTTAAAGCTAGAAAGATGATTTCGAAGGGTTGCTTTTACCAACTTGTTAGGGTAAGGGATGTGGATTTCAAAACCCCAACTCTTGAGTCGGTCCCCGTAGTAAAGAAGTTTCCTGAAGTTTTACCTAATGATTTGCCCAGTATTCCTCTCGAACGGGAAATAGACTTCGGTATTGACCTTCTCCAAAATACGCAACCTATTTCAATTCCTCCTTATAGAATGGCTCCTACTTACTTAAAAGAGTTAAAAGTTCATTTAAAATACTAGTTGATAAGGCTTTCATCCGACCGAGTATCTCTCCATGGGGTTCTCCGGTGTTGGTTGTTAGAAAGAAAGATTGGTTTCTTCGATTGTGTATTGATTATCGTCAATTGAATAAAGTGACAGTCAAGAACAAGTATCCTCTTCCAAGGATAGACGACTTGTTTGACCAACTTCAAGGGGCTAGTTATTTCTCTGAAATTGATCTTTGTTCGGGTTATCACCGATTGACGGTTGGAGGGGTTGATATTCTAAAGATGGCTTTCCAAACTCGTTATGGTTATTACGAATTCCTAGTGATGTCGATGTATTTAACTAATGCTCCGGCGGCGTTCATGGGCTTGATGAATAAAGTATTCCGACAATATTTTGACATATTTGTGATAGTATTTGTCGATGATATTTTGATATATTCAAGAAGTGAGAGTGAGCATATTGATCATTTGAGGACCGTATTGCAAATCCTCAAGGCCGAACAACTTTTTACAAAGTTTAGCAAGTGTGAATTTTGGTTAAGGTCCATAGATTTCCTTGGTATTGTGTCTATTAAGGGTATTGCGGTAGATCCTAAGAAGACGGATGCTGTCAAAAGTTGGTATAGACCTCTAACTCTTTCGGATATTAGAAGCTTCTTGGGTTTGGCCGGTTATTATAGAAGGTTAGTTGAGGGATTTTCTTCCATTGCTTCTCTTTTGATGGCTTTGACTCAAAAGAAGGCTAAGTTTGTTTGGTCGAATACTTGTGAGAAAATTTTGCAAGAGTTGAAGGATAAAATTACTTCCACTCTGGTATTGACTTTAACGAAAGGTACAAATGGTTTTGTGGTGTATTGTGATGCCTCTAGAGTTGGGTTGGGATGTGTTCTTATGCAAAATGGTAAGGTGATTGCTGATGAGTCCATGATTTGGACTCATTTAGGCCTTCGTATTAATAGATTTAGTGACCTCAAATGCATTTTTTTTGCCAATAACTGATGTAAATCCTTGAATTTTAGGTATTTGGATTGAGAAACAAAGAATGGACACTATTGAGCAAAAAGGAACAAGAAAGCTGAAACTACGAAGGAAAGAAGGTCTGAGAAATGCCTAACCCATTAGGCAAGTCGCCTAAGGGCCATGGCCTCGCCTAATGTTTCAAAGTGCCAAGCCTTGAAGGAGAAAATCTAGTCAGCGAGAAAATGGAGCAGTCGGCGAGTCGCCAAATGGTTCCGCGATGCAGTGTCATATCGCCCAAAGTTACAGAACTTGACGATGCTGAAGGCAAAAGAAAAACAGCGGTGATAATGACCAAAGGATGGATTGCCGATTGGATCGGCGATCCCGACTAACTATGCCGATTGAACCTTTGCAACACACTTTTTGACAACTATAAATACTTGTTTAAATTTTTTTCTTATTATCTGATTGAACATTCAATATTTTTTGAAGTTTAGAGCTTAGAACTGAATAGAGAGACAATATTTCCTTAGCTTTAAAGATTTCCATTTCTAAGAAATTGGAAGTGGGTGTTGAAGATTCTTCATCTTAGACCTTTGTAAAGACTATATCAATCCTACCCAGTTGATGGAAACACAACTAGGTAACGATTTTTACCTTTTTACTATGTCTAGCAAAAACCCCAATTCTTAGGGTGTGATTATGGGCTGATTTAACTATTGGGTATTGTTAATTGATAGTTTATTTGTTGTTTAAAAGTGATTTTATTCAATAATTGTGGTTGAATTTAGTGGGTTGTAGTTGCCAATACAATCTTAACTTCGTGTTTTTGGCTTGCTCGAGAGAGAGGTTTTAAAACCAAAATTACTGAATCGATTGTATGTGGGTATTGGTTGTCATGAGTTCTGCTCGAGTGAGTGAATCCTAAACCCTTTTCCACACATTCAGCTCGAGAGAGTGAATGGACTAAAGCGAAGGTTGTGGTTCATTGCTGCTTATTGGTGTTCGAGAGAAACCAATTTGATTCGGGATAAATTGTTCGAGAGAAAGTTTACCCCGACTAAAGTAGTCTAACTTATTTACCGATTTGCAGCTGTGTACTATTAATTGCAATTATCCGGATGCTTATCTTAGCTCATAATCCAATCACATCCCAAGAATCACGTCTCTATATTCGTGTTTTCGTGTTATTTGATGTTTTAATTGATAGTAGAAACAAACCCCCATTATATTTGACACTTGTGTCACCTATAATTTAAACCATTTTTTCTTCATAAATATTTTTAGATATGATTGACTTGAGCATATTTATGAAGTGTCTTGATACGTGAAATCAAAAGATGGCGCCACTGCCGGGGAGTGGTGTTACTTGAGAATTTTTAGTTAAGTTGAATTTTGTTCTTGTTAATTATAGTGATACTTACTTAATTTTTAGCTTTGTTTTTCTTGTTTGTGTGTTAAATCAGGAATATGAGTGTGACCGACAACAATGGCAGCCAAGTAGCCCATTAAGATGATATCGGAAACCTCAACGATGTCAATAGGCCTCATGCTAATGACCCCCAAATCATGGGCGATATTGGGGCCATTCGCTTGCCTCCGACCGAAGGGAATGTGGTATTTAACTAAGGCACTGCTTGGGACGCAACCCAAGTTTTATTTTCTTTCTTTTTAGGTTTAGAATAATAATGTGTTGATTGTGCAGGTCAAAGTGGGGAAAGTGATTGAAAAGTACATGTTGGCGAGCAATTGGTCCAGTCGGCGCATCACCGAAGAAGTCGGCGACTCCGACCCAGACCACCGTTGGACTCAAGCCAATTTTAAATTGGAGTCTGTAAAATTTGACGATCCCAGGAGTAACTTGGAAAATAACCGACCTAGTCGGCGATCGCGATCTATTCCGTCGTTTGGACCCCCACATTAACTGGAGGTCATGTAAACCTCGGTGAGGTAAGTGCCCACTCGGCGTGTCAACGAGTGGGTCGGCGAACAAAAACTTATGTCGCCGAGTGGGAGAGAACTTGAAGGTTTTTAAAAGGCCTGAGGTTTAAACTTCCAAATCTTTCTCTTTTTCTCACTTTTTATCTTCCCAAACTCACACCCGCACTCTAATTTCTATATTTTGTGGTATTTCTTCGCATTTTAGTTGTCGGATTTGTGTTCAGAGTAGATTACATTGCTGCCTAGCATTTCAAAAGTATTTTAATCAGTATTTACGGTTGGTTTTCCAAACCCCAATTTTTTTTAGCAATTTTATACTCATTTTCAATGATCTTATCTTAGTGACGTGTGCTGGGCCTCTCTGATGGATTATAATTTTTGAATGCCTATTTTAAATTGTTAATCTTGCCCGTAATGCTTATATTATCGAATTCCTGTATTTTTGTGCCTTAAAATGAATAAAATTTTGTGGGGTTGTGCTTGCATGTTGTTTAAGTTAGTTGGGTGAAGTTTGACTAACCCATATTTGTGCCAAAAGACATAATTTTCCCAATCATAGAGCGAGTGACATCATTGTTAAGTGTCAAACCCGTATTAGTGTCCTCAAATGCATATTTTGTGCGAATAACTGATGTAAATCCTTGATTTTCAGGTATTTGGATTGAGGAACAAAGCATGCACACTAATGTGAAAAAAAGGAACAAGGCAGTTGAAAGAAAGAAGAAAAGAAGACCTGAGGATCGCCTAAACCATTGGGAGAGTCGCTGAATGGCTATGGTCTCGCCTAATGTTCTAGTGTTCCAAGCCTTGAAGGAGAAAAACAAGTCGGCAATAGAAAGGAGCAGACGGCGAGTCACCGAACGGTTCCGCGATGCATTGCTATAATGCCCAAAGTTACAGAGCTTTAAGTTGCTGAAGGCCAAAGCAAAAATGCGATGGAATTGACCAAAAGGCGGATCGCCAGGTGGATTGGCGATCCTGACTTATTGCGCCGAATGGTCCCTTGCAACACATTTTTGGCGACTATAAATACATTTTTAAATTCTTAGTTTAGTATCTATCAATCTAGTGTTCAATAGTTTTCATTATTGTTCAACTTTCAAGTTTAAGAGCTTAGAACTGACTTTTGAGATAATATTTCCTTAGCTTTGAAGATTTGAAGATATCCCTTTCTGAGAAATTAGAAGTTGGTGTTGAAGATTCTTCATCTTAGACCTTTGTAAAGACAATATTAATCATACCCAATTGATGGAAACACAATTTGGTAACGATTTCTATCTTTTTATGATGTTTAGCTAAAACCTCAATTCTTGGGGTATGATTATGTGATTATGAGTTGATTTAGCTGTTGGGTATTGTTAATTGATAGGGTAAATGTTGTTTAAAAGTAATTTCATTCAGTAATTGTGGCTTAATCTAAAGGGTTGTAGTTGCAAATGCAACTCTACCTTAGTGTTTTGGCTTGTTCGAGAGAGGTTTTAAAACCAAGATTACTGATTTGATGGTCTGTGGGTATTGGGTTATCATAGGTTTAGCTCCAGAGAGTGAACCCTAAACCCTTTTCCACACATTCAGCTCAAGAGAGTGAATGGACTAAAGCGAAGGTTGTTCTTAATTGCTGCTTATTGGTGTTCGAGAGAAACCAATTTGATTCGGGGTAAATTATTCGAGAGAAATTTTATCCCCACTAAAGTCTAGATTATTCACTGATTTACAGCTATTCACTATTAATTGCAATCACCCATTTGTCTAGCTTAGCCCATAATCCAATCACTTCCCAAGAACATGTCTCCATACTTGTTATTTTTGTGTTATTTGTTGTTGTAGTTTATAGTTGAAACCAAATCCCCTGTTATTTGACACTTGTCTCACCCCAAACTTGAGCCATGCTTTTATTCGTAAATGTTTTTACATATGATTGAGTTGAGCATATTCATGCTTTTCTATTGATTCTCAAATATGTACCACTCCCTCGGGACTCGACCCTAACTCACTTAGTTGGGTTATATTACTAACTAATGATCTTTGACGTGTATTGGATGAAGTGTCTTTGGAACGTTATTAATTAGTATGCGTTGGTACAAAAAAATGTACCAAGTATGATAGCCATTCATAAAACATTTAAATCATGCTAAAGGGTCATTTCATTTCATGACATGCAATTGACCAAGTTAAACATGATGTAAAAGAGTTATAAAAAAGAAATCGTAAAATCATGGTCAATGCAAGCTAACTTCATCTTTAAAACCTTTGAACTCATATGCAATACTTCTTGAAGTAACCTTAGTCCATTTTTAATGTGGGGAATTAGCCTTAACCGATGAGACCATGTGAGCTATAATATGATCCCCTGGTGTCTTCCACACCGAAAAGGGTTGTCCTACTTGCCAAGGTAAGGACCATGCACTTCTAGCTTTAATGGATCCACTAGTTAAAGTCTATCTAAGACAATCATCCTATGGGGGCACATAGGTAAGGGATAAGGATATTGCTTCTAGAAACCAAACCTATACTAACTTGAGAGCTCCCATCTCAATATCCTCTTGGTGCTAAGCATAAATCCCACATAATAGTCATTTCTTATTTTGATCTTATTATTCATGGAAAGGCATCCTAGGATAACCAATCCAAGCTAGTTTCAACAGGATAGCTTTTACTCTTGAGTCATTTAGGTGAGAAAGCCTTTCAACCTAAGAATCGTTTCCATGTGAGAAAACCTTTCACATCGTGCTTATATGTGTTTATGAGAATGTCCTTTCAACAACACAACAACAACATCATCATTGATACTTTACTCTCAAAGCGTCCTTAATACATTTGCATAGATTTCATAAGAAAATGCATAAGTCCATAATTTACCTCTTGAGGTTCAAAAACCACTTTCAATCATCAACGCTTATAAAACATGGGTTTGATATGGATTTCATCATAAATTCATGTAAATCTAGCATCACATTCTTAATTTCATAAAACTCTTCATTTAAGATCAAATTTCATATCATATGATTCATAACTTGAGAACATAGGGGATTACATGGGTTCATGCAGAAATCATCATAAGATCAAAGTATTTCATCAATTTTTGCATAAGTGATCATAATTCAATCATATAAATCAATAATCAAAAGAACCCATGCTAATTGAAGAAAACCCTAACTTAATTGGGGAGTTCTACCTTTAGAAATAGAGGAATTTGGGAACTCCATGGATGAAAACTATCATACCTTGAATCCAAATGCTAGCCTTCAATGGAGGAATTGAGACTTGACTTGAAACCCTAGGTTGAATCTTCTTCTTCTTCAAGTTTCTAGAGAGATAAATGTTTTTGAGAGTTTTTCTTTTGTGACTTTTAGAAGAATGAAGTGAATGGGCTAATTTGGAGGTTGAAAATACTTTTATAGGGGTATTTGTGAAGGGTAAAACGACGTAGTAGATGAGTTAATGAATTAGGAAAAGACCCAACTACCACTAAAACTAAATACCAGCCCATCACCGACAGACCCCAGTCGACGGACCATGGTCTGACCTACGGCCCGTCCTGGTGGACCATAATTCATGGTCAGAGAGTCGATTTTTGGCAAGTGAACCACAAAACGCGCTCTGACCTACAGTTCGTAAGTATGGCCGTGGTTTTGGGCCTCAAAAGAGTTGGCAGGGTGGTCAATCCACAGACCACACTTCGGTCCGTGGTTCTACACACGGGCTGTTGTTGGCCTTCGTGGCTTGAACCTACGACTTCCCAAAATTTGCTTCATTTCCCTTTTTCGGATACGGGGCGTTACAATATCTCCCCCTTGAGACCATTCGTCCTCTAATGAGATTTAAACTGGTTCTAAAAGATTAGGAGAGTAACTATCAACCCAACCTAAAATGCAATGCATGCAACAAAGGAGAAACTATCGACTCCAAGCTAGGATGTTCTCAAAACACCATAAGAGGGGTGAAACTAACTCTAACTGCCCATCATGCATGCAATGCCCATATACAAGGAGGAATTATCAACTCCAAGTTAAACATACTCAATGCATCATAAGGAAGTAGGAGCTACATCTAGCGACCAATTATGCATTAAATTTCAAAATTTCTCATGTTCAAGGAGGAACTATCTTCTCCAAGCTAAAAATATGCTCAACACAATCTCATGGAGCCTATATGCAATTCACTCTCAAAAGCATAGCTAAAGCATGTTCATAAATTTATCTCATGAAGTCTATAGGCAACTCATACTCGATGCACAACAATATGAGGAAAATCAAGCATGTAAACTCATTTTCTTTAAAAACACATGTTTTACATGAACACGCATAACATAATGAAATCATGAAAACACATATAACACATAACTCTAAAACAAAAGTCAAACCAAGAGGAACTCATAACCTCAAGCTAGAGTAGGAGTAGAAGGAAAGAGATTAGGATATCGGGACATCATATCGGCCTCGGCCTTCCAAGTATCACCCTTAACTAAATGATTCCTCCATGATACATTCAGGAAAGCAACTTCCTTGTTTCTCAACTTCTTGCCTTGACGGTCCAAAATCTCAATCAGAACTTCCTCATAAGAAAGACTTTAATCAACTCCCAACCCTTCTAAGGAAACTATAGATGTCAGCTCACCAACACATTTCTTCAACATAGAGAAATGGAAAACCGGATGCACCGTTACCAACTCATTTGGAAAATCTAACTCATAAGCAACCTTACCAAAATGCCTCAAAATCTTATATGGGCCTACATATGGGGGACTAAGCTTACCTTTCGTACCAAACCTCATTACACCCTTCATGGGTGAGATTTTCAAGTAAACCCAATCATGAATGTCAAACTGAAGATCCATTCTTCTCACATCGGCATATGACTTTTGCCGACTTTGAGCCATTTTCAACCTTTCTCTAATAAGTCAAACTTTCTCTATGGCCTCATGTACTGATTCAGGACCTATTAGGATGACTTCACCCACCTCAAACCAACTATTAGGAGATCTACACCTCCTTCCATATAGTGCCTTAAATGGAGCCATATCAATACTCGAGTGATAGCTATTATTATAGGCAAACTCAATCAATGGCAAATGGTCATCCTATTTACCTTAAAATTAAATGAATCACACAAGCTCTTCACATATCTTCCGAACTTTCGATAGTATGCTCTGATTGCCCATTTGTTTGGGGATGAAAGGCCGCGCTAAGCTTAACCTTAGTGCCAAGATCCTTTTGGAATGACTTCCAAAACTGAGAAGTAAATTGGGTACCACGATAGAAAATAATGGACAAAGGCACTTCATGCAACTTTACCATTTCTCTCAAGTATAGCTTGGCATAGTCCTCTGCCGAATAAGAAATCTTGACGGGAAGGAAATGATCCGATTTCGTCATCCAATCTACTATCACCCAATTCAAACCATATTTTCGCCGGGTGCGAGGCAAACCAACAATAAAGTCCATATTCAAGTCTTCCCACTTCCAAGTAGGGATGCTAATATCTTGGGATAAACCTCCACGTTTATGATGCTCAACCTTTACTTGTTGGCAATTTGGACATTTAGTCACAAATCCCGCAATATCCTTCTTCATTCCATTCCACCAATAAACCTCCCGTAAATCACAATACATCCTGGTGGTTCCCAGGTGAATGGAATACCGTGAAGTATGGGCTTCTATTACAATATGTTCCCTCAAGTCATCCACATTTGGAACACATAAACAGCCTTGGTATCTAAGTACCCCATCTTCCCCTAGGGAGAGAGCCTTAACAAACTTCTTATGCACCATTTCTTTCAATTCTGCCAAAATTGGATCAAGATTTTTCTTGGTTTTCACATCCGCCATTAAAGACGATACTGAACCATTGTTAGCCATAACACCACCCTTGGTGGAGTCCACTAACTGAACACCTAGTAGAGCTAATCTATGAACATCTCGAACTAGCTCTTTCTTTTTGTCACCCTAAATATAACATGGCACATAGAACCCCAAAGGACTCATTGAAAGCCACTTAGCATATCATAACATAAAGCAAATTGAAATGATGTAGAAATTTTAAAACTTTTTCCATACAATCAAAGTCTTTATAAAATCAAGAGGAAGTCTATACCACTTTGTCTCAAACCATCTAAAGCAACTTTAAATAACTCTTGGAACACATGCCATACAATAGTCTAAAACATAAAATAAAGACATAAAGGAAATGGTGGCTTTATCCTTGATGCTATGATGACTCACCAATCCTCAACTCTTTGCTCCTACTAAGACCCAACCACAAAGATGGAACTCAACATTGCCGGACCCTACATTTGATAAGAATGTCGGTAAGTGTATGAGTTAGTAAAAAAATTGCTAATTATGTTAGCTAGCATAACATCATAAGAGCATAACCTAAGGGATAGCCAACATAAGACATAAGTCATAAGCATAAGAGATAATAACATAGTCATAATCATAATCTCCAACATAGACATAATGTAAGCATTAGTCATCATAAAGCATAGTCCTTATACATAGTACATACTTAGACCTTCATATCATAAAAGAACCACTTCATAAGTAACCTCCAAGTATACTTGTGCAATGCATGGATAAGACCCCATAATCCCATTCATGATAAGTATCCCCTTTGACCATCATAATCATACTAACCATCTCATGGTTTAATTCTTAGCTTAATTTTCATACACAAGGAAATCTTCACCTTTAGTCAACATATCAAGCATGACAACTATAGCAACAATCCAATCTAAGCATACATCATATAAGAGAAACACTTCATAATTAGCTTCAAGTCATACTTGTGCAATGTATGGATAAGACCCCATAATCCTACCCATACTAAATACCACTTTAGACTTTCATGCATATTGATCATCTCTTTGATCTCATATTTAGCTCATCATAAAGGACAAGGGAAATCACCTCAAGTTATACATATCATGCCATCATAAGGTACAACAGGAATGACCTCTAGTCATACATATCATGGAATCATAAAGGTTAAGGGGAATCACCTCTAATCATACATATCATGGAAGGCCTTTAAAGGTACAATCCATACAATTCATTGTTCATGACATAATTCATATTAAGAATCATAGGTATTCGCCTTCATGTTCATTTTAAGGAATCATAGGTATTTGTCCCCATGTTCACTTTAAGGAATAACAGGTATTCATCTCTATGTTCATTTTAAGGAATCTTAGGTATTCGCCTCCATGTTCATTTTAAGGAATCATAGGTATTCGCCTCTATATTCATTTTAATAAGATATAGGTATTCGCCTCCATATCTATTTTAGGGTGTAATGAAGGTATTCTCCTCCACATCACTTAATAAGGATCATATGTAATCGCCTGCATGA
Source organism: Solanum gracilifrons (assembly GCA_029582605.1). Classification (NCBI taxonomy): domain Eukaryota; kingdom Viridiplantae; phylum Streptophyta; class Magnoliopsida; order Solanales; family Solanaceae; genus Solanum; species Solanum gracilifrons. The sequence goes on from JAJOOH010007964.1 coordinate 11,460, forward strand.
TCAACGTGAAGGCTAATGGGTAACCACCTCTTTCCTTGCCTTAAGAGTCATACATATATAAAAGGGTAATGACCTCACACTACTCATATCATGACATGTAATTACCTCATGTTTATCTTATTAGGAATAATAGAATTTACCTCACATTCCTCTCATATAAAGTCTTTGGGGGATTAACAATAACCTCATCACATTTCATAGTCCTTGGACTTAGATTCATTTTAGGTGAGAATAGCCTTTCAACCTAGAATTATTCTATGTGAGAGAACCTTTCATATTATATCATATTCACGCATAAGTGTGTATCTTAGAATAGCCTTTCAACACTACAACAACATATCATGATCATAGACACCTCACTCTCAAAGTGTTCATAAGGCATGTACATAGCTTTCATAAAACATGCATAATATCATATCTTACCCTTTTAAGGGTCAAGGCTCATATCAAATCAACACCTCTTGAATTACTACATTAGACGTGGATTTCATCATAACTCAAGTGATTCTATCACTGCATACAATCTATCATTCATAAGGTATATTAGGTAGGCAAAGGCCTTCCACCATAATTCTAGCCATTACTTTTCTATTCTCATATAGACTTTACTCTCAAAGCCTTAACATACATAATTCATCTTATTAGCTTTACCTTCAAAACCCTAGAAGTCAATATTCATGACTACAAGCCCTATTCTCAAAGTTTTATTTCTTACACACATTATACATATCTAGATCACAAGATATTCTAGTCACAAGCTTCATTCTTAAGCAATTCTAACCATACTTCATCATAAAGGCTCAATCTATATCATAACTAGTCATGATCCATCATATATACTTTAATCTAATTCCATTCATGTTTACACGTTTATATTCTTAAGAAATTACTATACATGTCATTAATTTTAGAAGATCAACTCTATGTCCTCCATTTCCCTTCACAAGGCATAAGCCCACATTACTTCAATTTCATTAATTAGACTAGGGTTAACCATAAAAAACATGTAAATTCATCATAATATCATGATTCACTACTAATTCAATCATAAACAATCAATATCCACTCAATTGGATTCATACTCAACGTACCCTACAATATTGGAAGGAACCCTAACTTGAATTGGGGATTTCATCTTCACAATTGGGGGATTTCTAGATGGATCCATAGATGGAAGTATACATGGATGAATAAGCTAACATACCTTAGATACAAAGCCCTCTGAAAGCTTGGAAGATTGGAAACTTGACCTAGCTTGAACTCTTCTTCTTCTTCTTCTTGACTTTCTAGAGAGAGAATTTCTTGGAGGGAATTGGGTTCTTTTTGGTGAGTTGAAATAATGATTTGGAATCACTTTATTAAAGGACTAAATTCTTTATATTGTAGGTCTAATATGTGGTAAAATAACATCACTTAATAACTAATTAATTCTAAAAAGTTCCCTAAACCCCTTCACTGACCGACTTAAGACTAAGATTGCCTCACCCATGAGACCACGCCTACGGGATGTGGGTGGACCCACGAGGCGTGTTCGTCTTTCGTGGGTGATGGTCTGTAACATGTTACTGGACCCTAACCCACGACCCCTCTTTCTCCTCATTGCCTTCCTCATTCCTCCTAGAATTTGCCATTGTATTAGCCATACCCTGAAAGCCATAGGGCACAGATTAGGAGAAAGACCTAATAGAGACAAATTATATGGCAAAACTTAGAGAATTAAGAAGTGAGATTTACTAAATATCCAATAGCCTCCTATTCATAAATGTGGCGTGCTTCACACTTATGAACAAGACTATATTAGACGTTGTTTTGAGACAATCCTAGAATCATTCTAAATCTTGTGCTCTGATAAAAAGTTTGTCACGACCCTGGGGTACACCCTAGATGTAACATGGCACATAAAACTGATGAGTCCATGATTTAGACTCTTTTAGGGCTTTATTTTGATATATTTAGTGTCCTCGAAAGCATATTTTATCTCAATAACTGATGAAAATCCTTGAGTTTTAGGTATTTGGAGTTATAGACTAAGCCTGGACACTATTGGGCAGAAAGGAACAAGGCAGCTGAAAAGAACGAAGAAAAGACGGCATGAGGATCGCCTAAACCATTAGGCGAGTCACCGAATTGCTATGGTCTTGCCTAATGTTCCAGTGTGCCAAGCTCTGAAGGAGAAAATCGAGTCGGCGAGATAAATGAGTAGTCGGCGAGTCACCGAACGATTCCACGATGCAATACTCCATCGCCCAACATTACAAAACTTGAATTTGCTGAAGGCCAATGCAGAAAGGTTATGAACCAGACAAAAGGGCGGATTGCCAAGTGGATCGGCAATCCCAACTAACTACGCCGAGTGGTCCTTCGCGGCACAGTTTTTGACAACTATACATACTTGTTTGAATTTTTAGTTTAGTAGGCAATCAATATCAAATTTTAGAATATCGAACATTATTTTCAGTTTTTAGAACTTAGAGTTTTGGAGACTTTGCTCCTTAGCTTTGAAGATTTTAAGATTTCCATTTCTAAGCAATAGGAAATAGGTAATGAAGATTCTTCATCTTAGACGTGTGTAAAGACAATATATATTGTACCCACTTGATGGAAACACTTTTCGGTATCGATTTCTACCTCTTTACTTTGTCTAGCTAAAACCCCAATTCTTGGGGTGTGATTATGTGAATATGGGTTGAATTTACTGCTGGGTATTGCTAATAGATATTTAATTTGTTGTTTAAAGGTGATTTCGTTCATTAGTTGTGTCTGGATTTAATAGGGTTGTAGTTGCAAATACAATTTTATCTTTGTGTTTTTGACTTGCTCGATAGAGAAGTTTGAAAACCAAAACTACTGAATCGATAGTCTGTGGTAATTGGGTTATCGTGGGTTCAGCTTAAGAGAGTGAATCCTAAACCGTCTCCCAAACATTCAGCTTGAGAGAGTGAATGGACTAAGGCGAAGTTTGTGCTTCATTTCGACTTATTGGTGTTCGAGAGAAACCAATTTGATTCTGGGTAAATTGTTCGAGAGAAATTTTAACCCCACTAAAGTCTAGCTTAGTTACCAATTTACAGCGATTTACTATCAATAGCATTTACCTGGTTGTTTATTTTAGCCCATATTCCTATCACATCCAAGAATCCTGTCTCCATATTCATATTTCTATATTATTTGCTGCTTCTAGTTGATAATTGACTACAAAACCCCCTTCGATAATTGACACTTGTGTCACCCTTTAATTTGATATGTTTTACTTCGTATAAGTCTTTAGCTATAACTAACTTTAGCGAAGTTCTTGCTTTTCTCTTAATTCTCGATTACAAACTGCTCGCTTGGGACTCGACCCCGACTCATTGTTGGGTTATATTACTATTGAACGACCGTGGACACTTAGTATTGGATGAAGCCCCCAGACACATCAAATTAAGAACCCCGAAGGACTCAATGTAAGCCACTTAGCATATCATAACATAGAGCAAATAGAAATAATGCAGAAATTTTAAAACTTTTTCCATACAATCGAAGTCTTTATAAAAGCAAGAGGAAGTCTATAACACTTTGTGTCAAACCATCTAAAGCAACTTTGAATAACTCTTGGGACATAGCTCATACAATAGTGTAAAACATAAAAGAAAGACATAAAGAAAATGGTGGCTTTATCCTCGATGCCATGGGGACTCACCAATCTTCAACTCTTTGCTCCTACTAAGAACCTAGCCTCAAAGATGGAACTCAAGATCGCCGGACCCTACATTTGATAAGAATGTAGGCAGGAGTATCTTAGCTAGCATAACATCATAAGAGCATAACATAAGGGTTAACCAACATTAGACAGAAGTCATAAGCATAAGAGATAATAACATAGTCATAAACATAATCTCCAACATAGATATAATTTAAGCATTAGTCATCATAAAGCATAGTCCATATACATAGTCCATACTTAGAACTTCATATCATAAAAGAACCACTTCATAAGTAACCTCCAAGTATACTTGTGCAATGCATGGATAGGACCCCATAATCCCATTCATGATAAGTATCCCCTTTGACCATCATAATCATACTAACCATCTCATGGTTTAATTCTTGGCTTAATTTTCATACACAAGGAAATCTTCACCTTTAGTCAACATATCAAGCATGACAACTATAGCAACAATCCAATCTAAGCATACATCATATAAGATAAACTCTTCATAATTAGCTTCAAGTCATACTTGTGCAATATATGGATAAAACCCCATAATCCTACCCATAATAAATACCACTTTAGACTTTCATGCATATTGATCATCTCTTTGATCTCATAGTTAGCTCTTCATAAAGGACAAGGGGAATCACGTCAAGTTATACATATCATGGAATCATACGGGACAAGGGGAATGACGTCTGGTTATACATATCATGGAATCATAAAGGACAAGGGGAATCACCTCTAGTCATACATATCATTTAATCATAAAGGACATGGGGAATCACCTTTAGTCATATATATCATGGAAGGCCTATCAAGCTACAATTCATACAATTCATTGTTCATGACATAATTCATATTAAGGAATCATGTATTTGCCTCCATGTTCATTTTAAGGAATCATAGGTATTCACCTCCATGTTCATTTTAAGGAATGATAGGTATTCGCCTTCATATTTATTTTAAGGAATCATATGTATTCGCCTCCATGTTCATTTTAATAAGATATAGATATTTGCCTCCATATCCATTTTAGGGTGTAATGTAGGTATTCGCCTCCACATCAATTAATAAGGATCATAGGCAATCGTCTCCATGATCAACATAAAGGGTAATGGGTAATCACCTCTTGCCTTGCCATAGGAGTCATACATATATAAAAGGGTAATCAACCCACACTCCTCATATCATGACATGGGTAATCACATCATGTTTATCTCATTAGGAATAAGGGAAGTCACCTCACATTCCTCTCATATTAAGGTCTTTGGGGGATTCAGCACAACCTCATTACATTTCATAGTCCTTGGACTTAGATTCATTTTAGGTGAGAATAGTATTTCAACCTAGAATCATTCTATGTGTGAGAACCTTTCATATCATATCATATTCATGCATAAGTGTGTATATGAGAGTAGCCTTTCAACAACATAATAACATATCATGATCATAGACACTTCACTCTCAAAGTGTTCATAAGGCATGTGCATAGCTTTCATAAAATATGCATAATATCATATCTTATCCTTCCAAGGGTCAAGGCTCATATCAAATCAACACCTCTTGAATTACTACATTAGACATGTAATTTATCATAACTCAACTGATTCTATCACTTCATACAATCAATCATTCATATGGTAGATTAGGTAGGTAAGTCCTCAATTTACCTTCACAAGGTATAAACCCATATTACTTTAATTTCATCAATTAGACTAGTTTTAACCATTAAAAACATGTAAATTCATCATAATATCATGATTCACTAGTAATGCAATCATAAAACATCAATATCCACTCAATTGGATTCATACTCAACTTAACCCACAATATTCGAAGGAACCCAACTGGAATTGGGGATTTCATCTTCACAATTGAGGAATTTCTTTGGGGATCCATATATGGAAATATCAGTGGATGAATAACATAACATACCTTAGATACAAAGCCGTCTCAAAGCTTGAAAGATTGGTGACTTGACCTAGCATGAACCATTCTTCTTCTTCTTCTTCTTCTTCTTCTTCTTCTTCTTCTTCTTCTTCTTCTTCTTCTTCTTCTTCTTCTTCTTCTTCTTCTTCTTCTCCTTCTTTTCTTCTTCTCCTTCCCTTCTTCTTCTTCTTCTTCTTCTTCTTCTTCTTCATCATCTTCTTCTTCTTCTTCTTCTTCTTCTTCTTCTTCTTCTTCTTCTTCTTCTCCT
>JAJOOH010007965.1:0-13971 GCA_029582605.1 Solanum gracilifrons
TAGGTAATCTTTACCTAAAAACACCCCTAACAGGTTTCTCAACTTGCTCAATTGGGCAAAATCATGATCAAACAAATGGACTTTCTCTATGTCGCGGCAATATTTCAAGCAATAATTGCAAATCTTGTGTAAAAGATGCTAGTGAAGAACTTGGAAAACGTTGTCCTTACGATAAAGAAGCCATCATATGGTATGATAATTGTCTCTTGAAATATTCCAACAAAGATTTCTTAGGAAATATCGATAATATGAACAAGTTTTACATGTGGAATGTTCGCGTTGTGAAGAACCCTAAATATTTCAATGCAAAGACTAAGGAATTGTTGGGAAACTTGGCTGAAAACGCTTATAAAACGTTGAATTTATATGCAACTGGAGAAATGGAGATTGAAGAAAATAAGAGATTGTATGGATTGGTTCAATGTACAAGAGATCTTTCAAATGAGGATTGTAAGAAGTGTCTTGATGGTATTATTAATGAACTTCCAAGTTGTTGTGATGGGAAAGAAGGTGGAAGAGTTATTAGTGGAAGCTATAACTTTATATATGAAACTTACCCTTTTATTAATACTCCTTAGATCTTACAAAATATAATATGGAGAGCTTGAAATAAAATCCCTATAATAATATAATGTAATATAGTTTTATTAAGTTATACTTCTTGTTGTATTATTTTGGTCAAGCATGTAAGGTGAATAAAGATTAATATAATAGACATAAAAATTTTCGTGTGTGTATATATATGTGTGTATGATTCTTTTACCATATTATGGAAAAGATTATCAGACTACAACAAAAATAACATTTAACAGTAATAAATATAAACATGAACTCATGAACAAAGTTTTAACCGTCATTAGTTAATTACCATGCTTTAGGGACATTTACAAATTAAAGAGTACAATTGCTGCTAAAAATATATATTTAGTTTTTTTTGTATAGTGTTTTGGCGTTTAAAAATGATTATATTTGTCTAAAATAGGACTATCTTTCACTTGTTAAGAGTATATCTATTTTTTTGTATATTGTTTTCGGACTATATATCTTTCACTTGTTAAGAGTGTATCCATTTTTTTTGTATATTGTTTTGGCGCTTAAAAATGATTAATAAATATGTAATATCACAATAGTTAAGTCATTTAAGCATGATAAAACCAATGTGATTTGGTGTAACTATTGTGTAGCTTTTTCTCACTTAGATTTAATACTTAAGCACAAATTTAGTTAATGATTAAGCTAGAGTTTAATATCTATGAATAGATGTTGAGGGGAAAAAATTTCACTAACATAAAATCGAAAATACGTGTTATTTTTGGAAAAATGACAAATGTATAATATGATCTTTTCTTTTTTCGACTAAAATTCATCTTCGTTTACTTGATTTTGTATAAGATAATCTGCATTTATAACAAATAAATTAAACTTGTATTGGTTAATTACATCACTTATGAATTATTGTCGCTTGCGAATTAATTGTAATCCATTTTAATTATTCATATTTCAATTTAAATGAGTTTTAACATGTATCTATCTATATAAAGGACTTGCATAGTTTGGTTAATTGAAAAGGAAGAAGCAGAACTAGCAATAGAAACATCAAGTTTTTAGCAATTGTAATGTCTATGTCAAACAATCAAGTAGAGGGGCTAAATGTAGCTGTTTCCTTTGCTCCATAGGTATCTTTTCTTTGAATTAATGTGTGCGTGTGTGCGTGCGTGGGTGTGTGTGGCTGTGTGTGCGCGTGCGTGCGTGTGTGTCATGTGTAGAGATAGTTTCAAACTTTATGTGTGTGATTCTATTGGGTAAGTTGTTGATCATGTATAGATAATAAATTCTTTTACAACCATATTTTTTTAATCTTATATAATTTATATTTATTTGTATATTTTATATATTAAAAAAATAAAATATAAATATATTAAGTTAATACTATTAGATGGTTTATACAAGCTCAAATTTTAATGTGAAAAATCTTTATTTTTTCTCAAAGTTTCAGCGAATAAGACATCTAATTCCAAAAAGGAAATAAAAACTAATTTTTTTAGCAAGCATATTTGATCGATTTGTTTATAAAAAAAAAAAAAAGATTAATAACCCGAATTGTAACCCAAAATTAAAGCAACCTATCCTTTTATCTTACTTGAACGATGTGGTAGCCACGACTTCCAAATTCTAGACCCGCCTCTGCCTAAGATGATAAATGATCTTTTACAACTGATATTTTTGGAAAAACAACAAATGTATAATATGATTATTTTTTTTACCAAAATATACCCTCATTTAATTACTTTTGTGTAAGATTATACGCATTTATAACAAATAAACTAAACTTGTATTAGCCAATTACATCACTTCATAAATTCTTGTCGATTGCGATTTAATTGTAACCAATTTTAATGATTCAGATTTCAATGTAAATGAGTTTTTACATTTATCTATATATGTAAAGGACTTGTATAGTCTGGTTTATTAAAAAGGAAGAAGCAGAACTAACAATAGAAACATCAAGTTTTTAGCAATTGTAATGTCTATGTCAAACAATCAAATAGAGGGGCTAAATATAGCTGCTTCCCTTGCTCCACAAGTATCTTTTCTTTGAATTAATGTGTGCTTCCGTGCGTGCGTGGGTGTGTGTGGTTGTGTATGCGCGTGCGTGCGAGTGTGGAGAGATAGTTTCAAACTTTATGAGTATGATTATATTGGGTAAGTTGTTGATCATGTATAGATAATAAATTCTTTTATAACCATCTTTTTTTAATCTTATACAATTTATATTTATTTGTATATTTTATATATTAAAAAATAAAAATCTTGCGGCTTACCACACATGCTAAAATTAGTCATTACATATAGTTTTTCTCTGATAAATTCTCGGTTAGAGCTAAAATACTATTACTTCTAAGCTTATTATATGATGACTTAAACACACTGAGTTGTTTGGTACAAGAGATAAGGAATACTAATTTTAAGAATAAAGTACAATATTATTTTATTTTAAGTTTAGTTAAAAGAATTTAATAATTCTAAGATTATTTATCTTATTATTTGTAATATAATTATGTGATAATTAACCAATCTCATGAGATAACCTTGTCTATTCCACCCCTTTACCAAATGACCTCCACGGTGTGTCTGGTAGAAAGGAAAATATTTTCCTCAGAAAACAATATCTAGGAAAACAAATGATTTCTTACTTATTTTCTTGTATTCGGTCTGCAAGTATAGAAAATATTTTTATATATCTAAGATAAAATTACGAGGATGGGATGAGAGTGGGGGTGAGTGATTATGAGGGTGTGGAGGAGAAAATGCGACTTGTTTTCCCTACTTTCATTATGAAAGTCATTTTCCTTATTTTTAAGGATAGTATTTTACTAAAGATAATATTTTCTAATTTTTTTTTTGTACCATATAAAGTGTTGCACCAAATGAATTTTATACCATCTCATTTTTCTCATCAAAATATGTCTTCTCCAAAACTAATCTCTTGTCTATTTATTCTTTCATCCATTGCAATTCTTGTACAAACAGTAATTTCCACAAATCCACTTTCCCATTTTTGCTCAAAATCTGAAAATTCCACATCCAATAGTTACTATGCACAAAATTTGAAAAATCTTTTAGGTAATCTTTACCAAAAAACATCCCTAACAGGTTTCTCAACTTGCTCAATTGGGCAAAATCATGATTAAAAAAATGGACTTTCTCTATGTCGCGGCGATATTTCAAGCAAAAATTGCAAATCTTGTGTAAAAGATGCTAGTGAAGAACTTGAAAAACGTTGTCCTTACGATAAAGAATCCATCATATGGTATGATAATTGTCTCTTGAAATATTCCAACAAAGATTTGTTACATAACTCGTTAAGGAATCCATACGACTTTACGGAATTTAATTCGGGCGAGTATAACTCCCGGAATCGATCTTGGCGTAAAGGGTATTTTCTAAGCGTCGTTGGTTAGAGGTGTGTTGTGAAATGGGGATTTTGGAATTCTTTAAATAGCTCACTGGTTTGAGAATACCGCTTTGACGCTGTGTTTTGCCGCTTTGGCGGGGTCGCTACAGCGAGGTAACGGTCGCCGTGGCGGGCTCGATGCGACTTAGGGTCGTTAGTAAACCCCTAAATGACCTTATTTGGTACTTTTCGATTTTTACAGCTAAGGAACGTACCCCAGGTGACTCCTACTCGTTTTTCACCATTCTCGAGGCTAAAGGTAAGCTTTTCACTCCCCGAATTCGTTTTTCGATCCGTAGAACGTAATAGAATGGGTGACTATTGATGGGAGAGGGTTTCTTTTTATAGATTATATGGTGGAAACAACCCTAATTTGGAAAATTGGGATCATGGGTTTGATCTAGGGTTCATAGAATTGTTAGTAATTCGGGTAATTAATGATTGTTTATTGATTCCCGTATTATATTGATTGTTTGTAAACCAAGAACAAGCAGAACGAATCCGGAAAGGGAAGGATCAAGCTTCTTAGGGTTTCAAGCTTGTTTTGAGGTAGGTGATGGTTGTGATTCTATGATTGTGTGATGTATGCTTGTTCTTGCTTCATTATGATACTTGTATATGTATGAATGTTGCAATGTTGATCACACTTGTTGTAAATGAGATAGAGAATTGATGAATGCCATGAAATCATGACTTAAATGTATGATCTTGATGATATACTTGTGATTGTGATTGTGGTGTGTTGAATGGATCGGTTGCCACGTTCCGGCATAACTAACTTGGATCGGTTGCCACGTTTCGGCATAACTATGGGATCGATTGCCACGTTTCAGCATAAATATGGGATCGGTTGTCACGTTCCGGCATGCTAACTGTTTGGGTTTGGGTTCCATGAAAGGACCAATGGTTTGACATAAAATGTGAAGTTATTCGTTGTTCGTAAATGTTGATAATATTGTATATGTTGATATATATGCATGTGATTATAATGTTGTTTGACCTGTTTATGTTGCACTAGTGGGATAGCCGCGTGATCCTACCAGTACACTGTGGTTATGTACTGATTCTGCACTTGCTCTTATTTTTGTTGAGTACAGAGCATCTTCAAGCAGCTATCGACAGACCTCGCTTAGAAGATCAGTGATAGTCGCTTCAAATTCAAGGGTGAGCCAATTCTTCCGGGCTACCATAGGATTCTCTTTCGTCTATGTCTACCATTTCCAGACTTAGACATTTGTTTTAGCTAGTTGATTAGTTCATTAGTTGGGGTTGTATCCCTTCTTGTTTAGACTTGGATCATTGTTAGATGTTTTGATACATTAACTTTCAGGTTCTAGGTTAATTCTTCCGCATTGTTAGTTGTTAGATCTTTTGTTGAAGTTTATGGGAACTTCAGTTTTTAGCTATTATTTTTGCTTTCATATACTTAAATGTCGTAGTTTTGGTTTAGTTGTTTGGTTTGAGTTGTAGTAGTGGTTCTCCCACCGGAGAGTTAGTGTGGTGCCAATCACGACGGTCGAGGTCGTGACACTCTGTGTGCGCGTGCGTGCGTGTGTGTGTAAAGATAGTTTCAAACTTTAAGTGCGTGATTATATTGGGTAATTTGTTGATCATGTATAGATAATAAATTCTTTTACAACCATCTTTATTTAATCTTATACAATTTATATTTTATTTTATATTTTATATATTAAAAAAATAAAATATGAATATATTAAGTTAATATTATTAGATGGTTTATACAAGCTCAAATTTTAATGTGAAAATCTTTATTTTTCCTCAAAGTTTTAGCAAATAAGACATCTAATTCCAAAAAGGAAATAAAAATTAAATTTTTTTAGTTATCTCTAATATCTGAATATCTAAAATAAATTATTACTAACAAGCATATTTGATCGATTTGTTTATAAAAAATAAAAAAAGATTAATAACTAGAATTGTAACCCAAAATTAAAGCAATCGATCCTTTTATCTTACTTGAACGATGTGGTACCCACGACCTCCAAATCCTAGATCCGCCTCTACCTAAGATGATAAATGATCTTTTACAGCTGATATTTTTGGAAAAATGACAAATGTATAATATGATTTTTTTTAATTAAAATATACCCTCATTTAATTAGTTTTGTGCAAGATTATGCGCATTTATAACAAAATAATTAAACTTGTATTAGTCAATTACATCACTTTAAAAATTCTTGTCGATTGCGATTTAATTGTAACCAATTTTAATGATACAGATTTCAATGTAAATGAGTTTTTACATCTATCTATATATGTAAAGGACTTGTATAGTCTAGTTTATTGAAAAGGAAGAAGCAGAACTAACAATAGAAACATCAAGTTATTAGCAATTGTAATGTCTATGTCAAACAATCAAGTAGAGGGGCTAAATGTATCTACTTCCCTTGCTCCACAGGTATCTTTTCTTTGAATTAATGTGTGCGTGCGTGTGTGGATGTGTGTGGCTGTGCGTGTGCCTATGGGCGTGCGTGCGTGCATGCGTGTGTGTAGAGATAGTTTATGTGTGTGATTATTTTGGGTAGGTTGTTGATCATGTATAGATAATAAATTCTTTTATAACCATCTTTTTTTAATTTTATACATTTTATATGTATTTGTATATTTTATATATTAAAAAAATAGAAATCTTGCGGCTTACCACACATGCTAAAGTTAGTCTAAAATCGGACTATCTTTCACTTGTTAAGAGTGTATCTATTTTTTTTATGTTGTTTTGGCACTTAAAAATGATTAATAAATATGTCATATCACAATAGTTATATCATTTAAGTAAGATAAAACTAATGTGATTTGGTGTAACTATTGTGTATCTTTTTCTCACTTAGATTTAATACTTAAGTACAAATTTAGTTTATGATTAAGCTAGAGTTTATTATCTATGAATAGATGTTGTGGGAAAAAAATTTCACTAACATAATATCAAAAATACATGTTATTTTTGGAAAAATGACAAATGTATAATATGATTTTTTTTTAATTTTTTTTTACTAAAATTCACCTTCGTTTACTTGATTTTTTATAAGATAAATGTGCATTTATAGCAAATAAACTAAACTTGTATTGGTCAATTACATCACTTATGAATTCTTGTCGCTTGCAATTTAATTGTAACCCATTTTAATTCTTGTCGCTTGCGATTTAATTGTAACCCATTTTAATTATTCAGATTTCAATAAATGAGTTTTAACATGTATCTATCTATATAAAGGACTTGCATAGTTTGGTTAATTGAAAAGGAATTAGGCAAAACTAGCAATAGAAACATCAAGTTTTTAGCAATTGTAATGTCTATGTCAAACAATCAAGTAGAGGGGCTAAATGTAGTTACTTCCCTTGCTCCACATGTATCTTTTCTTCGAATTAATGTGTGCGTGCGTGCGTGGGTGTGTTTGTGTGTGCGTGCGTGCGTGTGTAGAGATAGTTTCAAACTTTATGTGTGTGATTATATTGGGTAACTTGTTGATCATGTATAGATAATAAATTCTTTTACAACCATCTTTTTTTAATCTTATACAATTTATATTTATTTGAATATTTTATATATTAAAAAAATAAAAATCTTGCAGCTTACCGCACATGCTAAAATTAGTCTAAAATCGGACTATCTTTCACTTGTTAAGAGTGTATCTATTTTTTTTATATTGTTTTGGTGCTTAAAAATGATTAATAAATATGTAATATCACAATAGTTATATCACTTAAGCATGATAAAACTAATGTGATTTGGTGTAACTATTGTGTAGCTTTTTCTCACTTAGATTTAATACTTAAGCACAAATTTAATTAATGATTAAGCTAGAGTTTGATATCTATGAATAGATGTTATGGGGAAAAAATTTCACTAACATAAAATCGAAAATACATATTATTTTTGGAAAAATGACAAATGTATAATATGATTTTGTTTTACTAAAATTCACCTTCGTTTACTTAATTTTGTATAAGATAATGTGCATTTATAACAAATAAATTAATCTTGTATTGGTCAATTACATCACTTATGAATTCTTGTCGCTTGCAATTTAATTGTAACCCATTTTAATTCTTGTGGCTTGCGATTTAATTATAACCCATTTTAATTATTCAGATTTCAACAAATGAGTTTTAACATGTATCTATCTATATAAAGGACTTGCATAGTTTGGTTAATTGAAAAGGAATTAGGCAAAACTAGCAATAGAAACATCAAGTTTTTAGAAATTCTAATATCTATATATGTCAAACAATCAAGTAGAGGGGCTAAATGTAGCTGCTTCCCTTGCTCCACATGTATCTTTTCTTCGAATTAATGCGTGCGTGCGTGCGTGTGTGGATGTGCGTGTGTGTGCGCGTGCGTGCGTGTGTGTAGAGATAGTTTCAAACTTTATGTGTGTGATTATTTTGGGTAGGTTGTTGATCATGTATAAATAATAAATTCTTTTACAACCATTCTTTTTAAATCTTATACAATTTATATTTATTTGTAAATTTTATATATTAAAAAAATAAAAATCTTGCGGCTTACCACACATTCTAAAATTAGTCTAAAATCGGACTATCTTTCACTTGTTAAGAGTGTATCTATTTTTTTTATATTGTTTTTGATAAATATATCTGTATAGCTACAAGGATAGTTTAGTCTTTTGTATCATATTTACATATTATAAATACCTCGTGTAATTGGTTAATGTATTTATCTAAGATAGTTATTCTTTCATGGTAAACAACCATCGTATCATCATTTACGTGTATTTGGTTGTTCTTGTTTTCCTAATCTTCGTGATTATGTACCACATAAGTTGAGTCCTCGATCTAAACATTGTATTTTTCTTGGTTATCCTTCAAATTATAAAGGTTTTAGGTGCTTTGATCCTTTAGAAAATAAAGTTTTTATTTCCCGTCATGTTATTTTTAAAAAGGACTCTTTTCCATATCCTTCCTTAATTTCTCAGTGTATATCTCCAAACACTTCCTTATCTTCCTTTAGAAGCCCATCATCACTATTATTTCCTTCTCTCACGTCTCCAAATATTACTCCTCCTAATCTGGAACACTTTAGTCCACTGCCGACACATTCCTCGTCTTTCTCTCCTACTCCAATACGTCCATCTAGTACTTATCCTAATGTAACATCCTCACCGCTGCCAGCTTTTAGTCCTTCTCAATATAGGACTCAATCTTCTCTAACTCCAGTAACTACTTCTCCTAATTTACAAGGACTTTATCCACGGACAGATCCCTCTGTATCTCAAACGCAAAACGTTTCCTCTCTTGATTCTAAAGTACATCCGATGATCACCCGAGCACAATCTGGAAAGCTCAAACCCAAAATTCTTCCTTCTTTATTTTCTCACATATCTCATATTTCATCTCAACCTTCTCTTCCTCCTGAACCCAATTCATTTTCTGAGGCCAATAAAAATCCAAACTGAAAAAGGGAAATGGCAGATGAATACAACTCCCTTATCGCCAACAACACCTGGGACTTAGTGTTACCCTCTACTAATGTAAATGTCATTGGTTGCCGATGGGTTTATAAAGTGAAACAAAAATTCGATGGCTCGCTTGACCGCTATAAAGCTCATCTGATTGCTCAAGGTTATAATCAAAAACATGGATTAGACTACGATCAAACGTTTAGTCTTGTGGTGAAACCAGTCACCATTCGAACTGTTTTTGCTTTAGCGGCGTCCAAAGGTTGGGAAATTCATCAATTAGACGTTAAGAATGCCTTTTTACATGGCACTCTTAATGAACTGGTATATATGAAACAGACTACTGGTTTTGTTCATCCGCAATTTCCACATCATGTTTGCCGATTGAACAAAGCCCTTTATGGCTTAAAACAAGCTCCACGAGCATGGTTTCATCGGTTCACCTCCTTTCTTGTCAAACATGGTTTTAAAAATAGTTTTTCTGATAATTCTCTCTTTATTTACAAATCTGCTTCGGCCATAATCATTCTTCTTCTATATGTGGATGATATTCTTATCACTTCGTCTTCAAGTTATTTACTGAAGTCTACAATTAAGACTCTTATGTCCGAATTCTCCATGAGAGATCTCGGTCTGGTCAATTTTTTTCTTGGAATCTCTGTCTCCACATGTATGGGTGGTTATTTTCTTAACCAATCCAAATACATTCATGATCTTCTTAATCGGGCAGATCTTTTCTCATCTAAACCAGTTAGTACTCCTCTTTCTCTGAAATCTCTTATTGCTACTGATACATCTCCTCCATTTTCTGATCCGTCTTTATACCATAGTCTTGTTGGTGGACTTCAATACTTAACTTTTACTCGACCCGACATTGTCTTCTCTGTTAGTCAGGTTGCTCAGTTCATGCATTCTCCCTTGGACATTTATTTTACTGCAGTAAAACGTATTCTACGCTACTTGCGTGGTTCCATAAATCATGGTCTATTCATTCCAGGCGGCTCAATTGGTTCATTAACATGTTATACTAATGCAGATTGGGCAGATTGTCCTACCACCCGTAGGTCTACCTCAACATATTGCATCTTTCTTGGTGATAATCTTATTTCTTGGTCTTCTAAGAAGCAAAGTGTTGTATCGCGCTCGAGTGCTGAGGAAGAATATCATTTTGTTGCCCATGGTACTGCTGAGATATCTTGGTTGCTCTCTCTTCTTAGTGATCTACATATTCAGCTATCCTCTCCTTCAACAATCTACTGTGATAACATCAATAGTATATACTTAACTCACAATCCTGTTCATCATGCTCGCACTAAGCACATTGAGATTGACATTCACTTTGTTCGTGAGAAGGTTGCTTCTGGTGTTCTACAGGTTCGCTATGTGCCAAGTGCGGATCAACTTGCAGATTTACTGACGAAGTCTCTTCCCTATGCTCAATTTTCATTCTTGCGTGACAATCTCAACATTTGTCGAGACCCAGCATCGCTTGAGGGGGAATGATAAATATATATATATAGCTACAAGGATAGTTTAGTCTTTTGTATCATATTTACATATTATAAATACCTCGTGTAATTGGTTAATGTATTTATCTAAGATAGTTATTCTTTCAGTTTTGGCACTTTAAAATGATTAATAAATATGTAATATCACAATAGTTATATCACTTAAGCATGATAAAACTATTGTGATAAGGTGTAACTATTGTGTATCTTTTTCTCGCTTAGATTTAATACTTAAGAACAAATTTAGTTAATGATTAAGCTAGAGTTTAATATCTATGAATAGATGTTGTGGGGAAAAAAATTCACTAACATAAAATCGAAAATACATATTATTTTTGGAAAAATGACAAATGTATAATATGATTTTTTTCTTCTTTTTTTTGACTAAAATTCACATTCGTTTACTTGATTTTGTATAAGATAATGCGCATTTATAACAAATAAATTAAACTTGTATTGGTCAATTACATCACTTACGAATTCCTGTCGCTTGCGATTTAATTGTAACCCATTTTAATTCTTGTCGCTAGAGATTTAATTGTAACCCATTTTAATTATTCAGATTTCAATAAATGAGTTTTAACATGTATCTATCTATATAAAGTACTTGCATAGTTTGGTTAATTGAAAGGGAATTAGGCAAAATTAGCAATATAAACATCAAGTTTTTAGCAATTCTAATGTCTATGTCAAACAATCAAGTAGAGGGGCTAAATATAGTTGCTTCCCCGGCTCAACATGTATCTTTTCTTTGAATTCCTAGTTAATTTAATGTGGTATATGATTTACATTTCAGATCTCTCACAATTCACAATCAAAATATGAATCCTCAATAAAAGTCGACTAAGCCTTGTGAAAAGGATTTTCCATGAAAGGGATTAAGAAATTTATTTATTTTTCCTAAATTAGGATGTAGACTATTGAGTCTTTAATAAGTCATAAGAATTTGCGGTTCTAATTCAGAAAACGCGCATCTAAATTCTATATTTGTTACTCCGCCAAGTTGATTCATGCTCATGTTGAAACTTTACCTGATTTAAAAATTGATTCTAATTAAGAAGTTGGTTATATATGTGTGTATAGAGATATTTCTAGTGTGATTATATTGAGTTTATTGTTGGTTAGTAAATTCTTGTATGATCATTTTTTTTTATTCTTATACAATTTATATTTATTTTATATATTTAAAAAATAAAGATCCTACGGCTTACCACACATGCTTGATCTCATTACATATAGTTTTTTTTTTCTGATGAATTATCGGTTAGAGCTAAAATACTACTACTACTAAGCTTATTATATGATGACTAAAATACACTTAGTTGTTTGGTACGAGAGACAAAGAATAATAATTTTAGAATAAAATGTTGTATTATTTTATTATGAGTTTAGTTAAAAGTATTTATCAATTTTGAAATTATTTATCTCATTATTTGTAGTATAATTATAGAATAATTAATCTCATGAGATAACTTTGTCTATTTCACCCCTTTTATTACCAAATGACCTCCACGGTGTGTCTGGTAGAAAGGAAAATGTTATGATGACTAAAATACACTTAATTGTTTGGTACGAGAGACAAAAAATAATAATTTTAGAATAAAATGTTGTATTATTTTATTATGAGTTTAGTTAAAAGTATTTATTAATTTTGAGATTATTTATCTCATTATTTGTAGTATAATTATAGAATAACTAATCTCATGAGATAGCTTTGTCTATTTCACCCCTTTTCTTACCAAATGACCTCCACGGTGTGTCTGGTAGAAAGGAAAATATTTTCCACAGAAAATACTTTTCAAGAAAATTTATCTAGGAAATAAGTGGTTTCTTACTTATTTTCTTGTATTCAGTATGCAAGCATAAAAAATATATCATAAAAGCATTTTTATATATCTAAGATAAGCTTACGAGAATGAGATGGGAGTAGGTGAGTGGTTATGAGAGTGTGG
The DNA here is from genome assembly GCA_029582605.1 of Solanum gracilifrons. Classification (NCBI taxonomy): domain Eukaryota; kingdom Viridiplantae; phylum Streptophyta; class Magnoliopsida; order Solanales; family Solanaceae; genus Solanum; species Solanum gracilifrons. The sequence continues at coordinate 12,854 of JAJOOH010007965.1, forward strand.
AGGAGACAATGCGACTTATTTTCCCTACTTTTATTATAAAAGTCATTTTCCTTATTTTTATCAAGGACAATATTTTCCTAAAGAAAATATTTTATAATTTTTTTGATAAGTTGAACAAGAAAAATAAAATGCTTTCCTCTATACCGAACACACCCTTAATACTTTATAATATAATAATATAAACATGAACAAGAAATTTGATATTTCTTTCTTTGTACTGCTATAGGTTGATGAAGAAAACATCTTGAAGAAATCTTTGGAGTTGCCTTCTTGGAGCACCAATAATGCTAAGAGAAAAGGAAAAGAGGTTCATGAAGAGAGACAGAACAAGCAGAGAATATCGAGGTCCGGGACATCAATGAGATTTCTAGTTAAGGATGAAGATTGGTGCAACAATTGCTCGAAGGATCTGATGACAACTTTCAGCAACTAATATTCGATATGGATTTAATGACTAGAGACGATATATCGTTTATGAACCTGTTGACAAAATCGAAGATATATCAAGGACTTTAGATGCTTTGATCAGGATTCTGCTAGACATCATGTCTATTGAAGTTGTTTACTTTTTTCTTGAATTGATTGTTATAATTAGTTTTTGATAGATTCGATAGACAATTTAGCATATTTTGGATTGAATCTATTTTTTAATGGGAAAAGGGTTAAAAATGCCCTTAACGTATCTCAAATGATTCAAAAATGCCCTCCTTCCATCTTTTGGTTTAAAAATGCCCTCAACGTTTTCTTAAGGTTTAAAATTGCCCTTTATTAACAGCACAATGACATGGCAATTGTGACATGGATTTTCTTTATCTATTTCAAAATATATGACCCACTTAGTCTAGAAATCCATTTCAAATCTGACCCGATATGATCGATTAATTTTGGATCTTTTGTTCCCATTTGTTCTAACTCTCTTCTTTCTTCCTACCTCTTTCAGTTCGTCTTCTTTTTCCATTTCTCAGTTAATTTCAAGAAGAAAAGGAAGGAAGAACTACAAAGAATAAGGTTAGCTAAATTTTAAATTTGTTCCTTGCTGACATTGAAACGTTCAAGAAGAAAATAAGATTTATCTTCCTTTGGTTCTGAAGCCTCCTGCTTCCAACTATAAACACCAC
>JAJOOH010007966.1:0-21957 GCA_029582605.1 Solanum gracilifrons
TCAAAATTTCATTTTTTCACCCCTACCCTCGATCCCCTACCCACCCACCCCAAAAAAAATTAAAAAAATTTAAGTTTGTTTTTAAAAAATATTTTCAATTTCAAAATTTCATTTTTTCTTTATTCATCAATCAAACACTAAAAATCTTTTTCGAAAAATATTTTCTACTCACCAACCAAATATGAGAAAATAAGTCAAAAATCAACTTGTTTTTCAGGAAAACATTTTACATGGAAAACATTTTCCTTCATACCAAACACACCCTTAGTGAAAATGAAGTGCTTAACTCCACAAACCAACATAAGTTCTTTGAAATGTGTCTAAACATATGCATAAATAATCGCTAGGATAAACGCAATCCTGAGTGATGAATAAAGCTGGGTAAATATAAGAAAATCTAGCCTTCTTTCTCAATTCAGAGCTCTTAAATAAAGATAAGAGAAAAAGGACGACAGCAAAAAACGATTTCTTTTAGTCAGTTGGAAATGATAGATTCCTTCACGTTTAATACAAAAGATACCCATTTTATTGCAGCTTTCTCAAGTATATATCCCATCCTATAACAATTAATGTTGAAATACTATACAAATGATATAGACAACCACTACTTGGCCTATGAAAGTTCATAAAGGTTCACATGGAAAATTGGTATTCTATTTTACTATAGGCATAATACATAAATAGAAACTCAAACTTGACTAACAAGTAATCACTTCAACTTTAAGTATTGCATATCTACACATCTCAACTCGTCTCCCGTTGAACACTCCAACTTACAAAATGATCATTTGTACACCTCCAAAATTTATGTGTCACGTCAGCATTGAGTGTCCACGAGACACAATGAGGATCAGATGAGGTGTCTAGATGTGCAGTTTCAAAGTTTATTTGATTAACAAAAATCTAGCATTTCATCAAATACCTAATAAGCATAAGAATCATAATACAAGGACAAAATTATACTCCAATAACAACTGAAATCGACATGAACAGTATCAAAAGAGAAAAATCCTCTTTTCGTTTTCAATTGATACTCGAATGAACAAGAAATAAAAGGCGCAATTAACAAATTCATCGATATGCTTCAGTGAAATTGATAAGGTATCGAATTTCTTAAAGAGATCTTATCTCCATTTGCGTGCATGCATGTATACCTTATAAGCAAAAAAAATGGAGATAAATGCCCATTCTTCGCCATTGTAAAAAGCTTTACCCACATTGATCTTTCACTTTCATGGAAACTCGACTCAAGTGTCTTGTCAATTGAGGAAAAAATCTCTCTGGACTATCCAAAAGCCGAATCCAGAATTTTAACTCATTAAAATAAAAATATTATTTAAATAAAAATGATTGAATTACTGAATTCAACGAATTCGTACTGAACTTATATCTTCCTACCTGTCCAAAAGAATCTGAAATTGATTTTTCCATCATTATTATTTTAGAAATTCACATTTCTTTCAAAGTGATTATATGAGATAATAGTCATTATTTCAAAAATTTATATCTCTAAAATTACATTAGTAGATAAAATATTTGTCCTTGTAATAATAAAGTTAAAAGTGACTTTATAAGTGTTATTGCGTGTAAAGTGGAATTTTTACACAAATTGACGTTCCAATTCACTATTTATCTTTTTTAGCGGGTATACAAATATGTTCTGATTATATACTATCATATAATATATACTATATATTAATTGATTATTTAGTTTAGCCGATGGGGTGAATAACTATTGAAATATCTTTTTAAGTAATGTGAAATCAATATTGGATTTGAATTGGGTCTTTTGTCCTTATTTTGTGTTGGTCTTTAATTTTTGTTCTTAGGAAAAATAATTTTTTCATGAAATGTAAGTTTATATTTTCGCATTATAATATCCACAAGAATAAAAATTAAAAATCAATCTATTTGAAAGGCAAATCGCGTCTTTGAATGATTTGAACTAGTTAACAATTAAATCAAGATTGGAGACAAGAGGGTGGCCCATTCCAAGACTCTATTTATGAATTTGGGCCGAACAGAGGCCCAAATAAGTAGCATCTTTAATCCACAGTGATCTTATTTGCCTTACCCAATACTATACTGTAATATTTTTGTACTTTATTTATATATTTTTTTGAGAATATATAATTCACATTTTTATACATCTTACTGATATACAATAGTTGTAATATACAAAACCTAACCCTGGTTTTGTATATTACTGAAATACACGTCTTATGTTTCCCTTATCCTTATATTATTTGTTGACAACTATGCTACAAAAAATAATAGTTGATGCACTTGAAGGTTAAGTTATATATCTTGAGGACTAGAAAATCAATTTTCATTAAATGCATTTTTCCTTTTTTTTTTTCTTTCTATTGTACACCATATTTTAGAAATCCTAAATCGGTGAATGGTTCCAACTTCCAACTATCAAGTTTCAAACTTTTCTAAAGGAATGAGATAGTTATTAAATACTAGATGAGCCTTAATTAATATCATAATATAAGGTGAAAATAAATAGTCTAACATAATGTGTGGAATAACTAGCGACAAGCCTAAATTAGAGATTATAAATCATATAGTACGAAAGAAAGAAAGAAAAAAGATCGAATGCTTAAACGATCACTCAACTATTTATAATAATATATTATCGAAGTTATTCAACTTTATCTATCTTCCAAAAATAAGTACAATTTATTATCAAAGTTATTCAACTTTATATATCTTCCAAAAATCATCTAGTTTTGTTTAGTTTGGTTCATGGTTATTCAACTTTGTCCAATTAGTTTCCGCGATCATTTTAACTAAAGATACAATTTTCAATACTTATTTAATGGCGTAATAACTAAACATTAATATTTTAATTTATTTAGTACCAATTCACTCTAAATCCGATCTAATTCTTGATTCAACCCACTTAAAATGTATTGACAATGAAAATTATAACTAAAAAATATAACACTCCCTTCGTATAAAAAATGAAATGACCTATTTTCTTTTTTTGGTCTGTTTCGAAAAGAACATCCCTTTTTTTGGCAACATTATCTACATGACATATTTAAAATCATAAAATTAAAAGACATTTTGATATATTTAAGTTTTGACTTAACTTTAATTAATAAAAATTCTTTTTTAATTTTAAAATTTCGTGTTAAATCAAATTAGTCCATTATTTTTTATACTGACGGAATAGTGATGTTGATGAGCAAAAGGTGAGATGTTGATGATGAAATAGTAAAAGATGGGAAGTCCAAATTACGGTGGCCGCCCACTAAAAAGAAGGCAAGTGTCAGTGTCTACTACCCAACAAATCCATAGTAGTTGAAAAGTACACAAAAATAATCCATTATTAGATTTTCCAAAAGAGTTAAAAACAAATTAGGAAAAATAAAAAGTTTACTGAAAAATTGCTTTTTTTTTTTAAACATGGGGTGGCAAAAGCAGTGCAGATTGTGACCTTTTTTAGTTGGGAAATAATGATTTTTGAGGGAATATTTGTCTCATAAGTTTGAAAAGTATCTTATGGATTTGGTTTTTTCCATTTTGAGTGTCTTGAAAAATGATAGGTAAATTCATTCATCAATTCCATGTATTTGGACAACCTTACAATAAACATAATATTGCTTATCTTAGGGTGTGTTTTCATGATTTATTTTATTTTGGAAGATAAATAGTACTTTTGATATTATCCTAAAAAGAATTTGTATATAATTAGACAGTTAATAAGATGATGAGGTAGGAGTGGAGCTAAAATATCGATTATGTGTTCGACTCAATCCAATAGCTTATGTTTAAACCCTATATTTATCTAAATATAATAAAAAATACTTCATCTGTCTCAATTTATGTGGCACGTCTCAATTTTCATTTTTCGAGAGTTAAACAGTTTAAGTTTGATCAGAAATTTTCCGCATGAAATCTTCAAATTTTTTGAAATGAAATTTATATATTTGTAAACTACGTAAAAAATACTATAAGTCGTAATAATTGGCAATTCAAAATATTTAAAAGATATATGAAAAATTTACTGTCAAAAATAGACTTGTTTAAATCTCTAAATTCAAAAAATATCACATAAATTAGAATGGAGAAAGTATTAATTTAGGATCTAAAAGTTTTAAAAAAATTTGAATCCAACTTATAAATTTTAAATTCAGATATTTGCATGGGAATGAAGTGGGGGTGTAGGGTATGTGATCGTGGTGGGGATGAAGACTAGGGTGAGGGTGGGGAAGAGTCGATATATGAGTGGATATTAATTATGAAGCTTGTTTTATTTACTTGATTATTATTTTTTAATTTTCAAGGAACTTATTTTGCTATAAAAATATTTTTTTGAAAGTCTTCATAATCAAATATAAAAAAAATATTTTTTCTCCGCACCAAAAACATTCTTAAATTTCCATTTTTAGTTTCTTAACATTACCTTTGATGTGGGAAAAAACCTTTTTTTTTCTCTATTTATTGAGTGGAGTATGAGAGGCTAGGATTTTATGATCCTAAGTCATTGAGCATGCACTTATAAATGTATGTGTGAAAAAGAGACCATAAATTAAAAGCAAGATAGTGCAAAAGTGATATGTCAAAGGAATTTAGCTACAAACTTAGGAGGTAAACTATGCGATAAAGGTGGATCTAGAAGTTTGATAATAAATTCACATAAATTTAATAATTTTTATTCCAATCTTATAGTTAAATGTGAATTAGTTATTATTCTAGTATTAAATTAAAATTGATATAATATCATAACTTGATAAATGTGTATATATATTTAACTTACGAATGTAATTAGTTTTGACCACTCCACCAAATATATATTTCCTCCGTCCACTTTTATTTGTCATGTTGCGCTTTTCGAAAGTCAATTTGACTAATTTTCAAGGTTAAATTAGATTACATTAATTCGATAACAAAAAATTTAGATATTCAAAATCTATGTGAAAAGTACTATAAATTGCAATTTTTTGCATATCAATATGATGAAAAAATACATCATAAAATGTTAGTCAAATTTTTTATAATTTGACTCTAAAAAATTAAACTATGACAATTAAAAGTAGACAGAAGTAGTATTGGACTTTCACCTTTTCTTTGAACAATGAATATGGATTCATATCTTGAAGCTTCTAAAGTTAAAGATCTCATTTTAATTAGTGGTTAAGTTAGTTTACAAAGTACATATGGCTAAGGGGGGCAAGAGGGCCATACATGCCTCTCCAAACTTCAAAAAAGATCATGATTTCTTGTAACTCCTCATTAAAAATTATATGTATCTATATGTTGTCCCCCTAAAATATTGTTGAAGCATAGGCCTTCTTAATTTTTTTCACCCTCCATCTTAGTCTTGCTTTTTTTTTTTTTGGTTTGTCTAAACGAGTGTTTTTTTTTTTTTATATTTATTAAGTTTTCAATTGCAATATTTTGTATGACAAATTAAAGACCACACATCTTTATTTTAAGATAACAAGATTTAAAAATCTTTTTATATCACTTAAATAATGTGCTTAATTAAACTAAGATACTTAAACTGGAAACGCTAATGACATGAAATGTGAAATGGCACAAAGGATCTTAGATCCTAAAGACTGGTCAAATAGTTTAAGATCATAGGGTGGAAAAGTATGGATTTGCTACATATATAAATGATGGTTGAGTGCTAACCAAAGAGGTGAAGAGCCATCTAACCATACACTTGTCCTATGGTGAAAAAAATAATAACCATGCCTTAAAAGTGTATGGGACTTAGCTTCTAGTATTCTAATTCTAATTAATTCTTCCCCTTGTTCCTTAGCTTTTCATTATGTAAGGTATAAATAGACGACTACAGTAACAATATAATCAGTATAGTTTCAGAAGTCGAATGATCTGAAATGATGATATATGTGCAATCTTATTTTTATATATTGTGACTTGTGAAGGTAGGGAGATTGTTTTTAGATAGACTCGTGAGTCAAGTAAAATTTTTCAAAAATCAAGGTATAAAGAAAGATGAATTACGACAATAATCGCTTCTCAAAGCTATTCGTTTCACTCTGTTTTTATTTTTTTATCCAGTATCCAATACTCATATTGGAGCTCGACTAAATCCGAATTCAGACTTAATTTCCCTCTTATTAAAAGGGAAAGTTGTAAAAGAAACTAGAAATGCAATGATGGTTTTGGAAGCCCAAACCGACCTCGTTTAGAAAATCCTGGTCATAAAGACATATTGCTGCCCAAAAAAAACAAAAAAAAAACAAAAAGAGAAGTCCAAATGAGACCACCACTATTATTTTTTAGTGCATTTTTGTCAAAATCACTTAGTTTTTGCGTTAGTGGTCCTATTTTTTTAAAAAAATATTATAATCGATAGTCGAATCTGTTTACGTTTATTTTGATTAATTCTATTAAATATTTATCACTTTCCACTAACAATAAGTATGAGATATCTCTATTCATCATAACTAAAACAGATGATTTTTTTTTATTTAAACTTGAAATCTTATAATTCTCAATCTACGTCACTGATCACAAAACAACATTCTTGGATTAGTTGTGCTATATTGATTTTTAACTCATCATCTTTCACTGTAAAAAAATAGTTTATGTGGATGATTTTGCCACATAACATATGAGCAGACATTTATCTCAACAGGAAAAAACCTATAATTTTTACAACAGAGAAAAAAGTTCTACTACTAATTATAGCAAATAAATCATCTGTATTAATGTACTTTAGTCAGTTTTCTAATAATCATTTTACCATTAACTACAAGTATTTGTATAGTAACACGTTTATGTTTATTTGGTCAAAGAAAAAAAAACTAAGTAGGCTTGCATCTCTCACTTATAGTGGATTGTTTATTAGAAAAAAGTGTGAAAAGAAAATCTTAGAGAAATCATGATATAGATCATGACCCCTCAATTGCACTACAACAAAATTCAACAAGATGGGGTCCAAGGTGTTAATATGCTTACCACTAAATTTTAATTTCAATTTTAAAAAAATTAAACGACAACAAGCACTCACTAGATAAGTACAAGTAATCGTCCATAAAAACTGATATTAGCAACAAAAAGAAACAAAATATGTTATCTATTACAGTATGTTAAAAAACACTGACAATAAAATTATGTAAAATGTCAGTTCCATATATTCTATTTTATGTAACACTAATTTTTTTAAAAGAATGATACATTTCATACTTAGAAATAAACGTTAACCTTTTCTTATAAGATACTGAATTTACAGTCGCACAAATGTTCGCAACTTGTTTTAGTCACACAACTTTCAAAAATCTTTATATCATCTTAAACTCCGTGCCCAACTAAACGATAAAAAAACAGGCTTTCTCACACCTCTTTTTTTTCCCTTATAAAAGAAGCACTAATGTGTGCTTCTAAACAAGCTTACTCAAAAACTCAAACTTGTATAACCTCAACTCCCTAGCAACACAACATATAGCAATACACAAGAATGGGAAATTGCATAGTACTTTTGCAAAATGATAAGAAGAAGGTCATTGAATATAAAGCTCCAATGAAGGTTCATGAACATGAAGTGTCATCACTTCTTCTACAAGAGCCAAAAACAAAACATGTCAAAAAGAAGGTGAAGTTTGCTGATGAAGTAATAGTTATGGAAAGTAGTTGTTCATCATCAGAGGTTGTAAGAATTAAAGTTGTTATAACTAAGCAAGAGTTACAATCTCTTCTATCAAGTGAAGGAGAATTAAGAGTACTTCAAGATGGTAACATGGTTGTTCAATGTCCTCTTCAAAAAGAAAAAAGCTCTATTAGTGAAATTAAAGATTGTATTATACATGAATTAGACTAGCTTATTAATTAGTTTTCCCATATTGTAAAATAACTATAGTAAGATACAAAAATATTGGGATGTACCAAGAAAAAAGGTTTTGTTTTTTCTTCTAATAGAGGAGAGGAATTGATAGTACTTCTTTTTGTTTTTAGTTCTAAAAAATGAAACTTTACAAATTTGGAATTATCAATCTTTTTCATCATATCAACTTTCTTCATAAGAGATTAAAATGTACGTATATTGCTACGTTCTTGATGATTTATTTACTTGTATATATATATAAATCGGATCATATTAGAGCTAGTTTCCAAGTATTTGGAGCTAGAATCATTGGAGGAACCCTAGAAAAGCATGCCCATGGGCTAAAGAATGGGATGGAATATCCCTGTCTTACTGTCAGTGGCAAAGTCAGAATTTTCATTAAGAGAATTTGAAATATGAAAAGGTCAAAGAAATTCAACATTTATATATATAAGATGAATTAAACCTTGAGTATACAGTATAATTTTCCGCCCCAAAGGAATTGTAAACACAAAGCAAGAGTGAATGGAATAAGTTAATGAGGAAACAGAGAAAAACTGCAATTTTGTTTGCGTGACTGACCTCAGCACTAATAAAGAAACATTTATGTAAATGTTTGCTCATATATTAACTACAGACAAAACATTACAAACTTGTCAATTAACTTACAAACTTTTAAATCGTCGTCTAATATTTTTTCATAAAATTTTCAGTATATTCAAAAGAGATCTTTACATCCTAATCTAAAAAGTCTATAAATTACAAAGAGAAATATTTACTAAATAACTGTCACAAAAAGGGTTAGCCAGTGAAAATTCCACTCTATAGTTAGGTAGCTAATTTATAATTATTATGCGTTCTCATGCTCTTTTTCAGTTAATTAACTAGATCAATTATCTTATTGTTAGGGTACCTAATATACTAAATTGATAAATATTGGTAGAAATTAAGGGATTAACTGTTACTAAAGCAACTCTCTTACATCATGATGGAGAGCTCACCACATCTAAAGGCCAAATTAATTTTATAAATTAAACCTTCTCTAGTGCATATAATTTTTTTTTTTAAAAACGTGATCTCTAGTGCTTGCTCATATTGTTAGTCTCAAACCATGATAAAAGAGGTGCTTTTCGGTAAGTTAACAAGCAATCTAAAATTAGTCAATATATGATAAATCAACTTTAATATCGAAAATAGTATTGGAATGAATAGGTCTACATAAGTGTCAAATGAATATTGAGGATTCATAACCCAATCATAACTTGATTGAGACTAATGCCTAGTTATTTTTGGATTTGAAATCATAGATTCATTTTGTGATCAACGCGACTCAGACAAGAAACCTATATCTTACCCACCAAGTTTTTGCTCTGATTGAATTTCATGCATCGTAGAAGCTAAAGGAATATGCAAACTTGATAAGAAAGTTGAAGTACAAGGGTGCACAAACATTAAACTGCAAGCACTCACATATTTTTAGCCTATGTTGCTCGGATACTCCAAAAACGTTATCACACTCATGTCAAATTCTTTAAAAATGCATAGCTTTTATCACACACCTGGTAGTATTTTTGAAAAGTTCGAGCAACATAAATCTCAGTAGTATACCTGGAAAAAAACATGTCATCTTCCGGAAAATGAATAATATTACCCAATATGATACAAAACTCAATGGATGATTGCGAATTCGCGAAGAGTACAAAAGACAAAGTGTCTTATTATTTTCAGAGTAGGAGCAATATGGTGCATGTACATAACCTAGTATTAAAAGGTCAAGCAATCGCCTGAAATATATATATATATACAAGGTGTATAATACAATATGATATACATATACACGCTATATACGTCTAGAATGGATACTGGCGAAGTTTTGCTTTTCTAGTTCTATACATTAGTGTTCAGATTTATCTCAATATACAGCACACTGACTAGCTATTCCTGTTTCCTTTCAACTTCCAGGCTAATCTCATTCCGACGTGTGAAAGGAAGAGTAAATGGTGGATTATACTGCAAGAGAAGTATAACAAATATGCAGCTAGTGAGTTACTTTAGTTGCACTAGGTCAAAATATGTTCTCCAGGAGATTGTAAGAGTAATTGAAATGGTTCTGCAAATATACCTGAGCAACTTCTACCAAGGCACCATCTTTTACCTGAAACTCTGCATCTCCCTTTAGTGCAGTTCGAAGTCTTGATTCTCGCGCTTTAACTTCTTCGTCATTTACAAAACCTTCATTGGAATCAAATGAGAGAGGGCTAGCTATGTTAGGATACAAAACTTGAAAAACAGAATTCCTAAATGTTCTCTTTTGAACTCTGAATTGATCACCGCCATTCGTCACAGCAGTCTTATAGGACATTAAAGAAAGAAACGGATGTACAACTATGTATAAGTTTCTTTCATATCATAATAAGTGAATCGATCAATAAAGTACTAAGTAACTTTACCAAGATCTACTTCTATAAACCAATGAGACCGATCCCAGCTTTCTGACTACAGATGTTGAATTTCAAGTAAACTTAACATTCCATCTTGAACTTTGTATTGACATACTGAAATATGAAGTTACAAACCTGAAAAAGCAACAACTGCGACAGTTTTACGAGGCACCTCTTTGATAGTTACAGAGGAATCCTTCGGTAGTGGCAAGTCCGAACCATACTTGGAGGGCATGACGAAGGACATCCTCCACTTTTCCTGATCTTCCGCCTAATGAAATTCTTAATGAGATTCCAGTAGGTGTAATTTTTTGAGAAAATACGAGAGCAGGAAATAAATATAACAACTATATACACAATATTTATCTTTTTTGCCTTTTTGGTGGGGATGGGGTGGGGTGTGGGGTGTGGGAGTGTTAATCACTAAAACATAGGATCAGACATAAGTTAAAGTGGTTTTTTTCGTTTCTAGAATGGAATAATGCTGGTTTTGAAGTTTCTCAGAGAAAGAAATTCTTATAGGATGTCTCCACATAGCATAACCAGAGAGACACGCAACCGATCTCTAAGGGAGTGCCTATTTCGGTATTTCCACATAATATTGGTTTTTTCTGTTTCAAAATGTTGTTATGAGATATCCATTTATGAATGACTAGTGTTATTGTTTGTATAGAGGATTAGATGTGTATATTCATTCAGACATATAATCTTTATAATGTGGAAGATTGTTCTCTCTGACTGTTATTCCATTCTAAACTTGTTCTGGAACTAAGATTGGACATCTACAATACATGAACTAGCCTATAGGCACATATCAGATGCGTGCGTGCAAGTATCTGATAGCGGTTCGTGCAGTTTTTTCTTTAATTATTAGTGTATTTGAAAAATTGGAAAGAAGTACCCAACACTCAAGTCACACCCCTCAGGTACAGGTACGGCAAGGCAATGAAGGATTCATGCAGCACTTATGTTTGTTGGGACCCTTCAAAATTACTGTCAGGTGTGTATCGGATTCTCCAAAAGCTATGCATTTTGGAGGATCCAACACAGGCGTGTCAGCATTTTTAGAGGGTCCGAGCAACATAGTGTAACATAATCAAAATGTGGAATCTAATAGCTTCCCATTCTCCTAGATATGGATTTGCAATAGAACCATCCGAGAATACTAGAGGGTTCAAACAATAAGAAGCCACAATGTTTATATTTCATTTGTACCTGATCTGGCATATAGGCCTAGCACACAATTGAAAGATCCTCAAATCCCATCTAAAATACATTTCAGCTTTTATCAAATCCACATCAAGAACTTAAATGTGTTTTCCTTGTGAATTAGGTAACTAGATGATGTTCTTTTTCCCACTAGAAGAGTAAAAGTCAGCATTTCCATTTGGCGACATGAGGTCATTATTAGAGTAGCTCTTCATTTATCATTTCTCAAGTTATGTAGCGACTCAACTCCATTATTTTATCACTTTATTACTTTTATTAACACCGTGCATCAATATCCATGTTAGTAGTCCCTCTTACAGGGTATCTCCAATGTCCTGAGAAAAACACAATATGTCTACAAAGGTACTGCACAGAAAAGAGTCGAGCAAAGAGCATGTGTAATAGAGTAACCAAACCATCTGTCTTGAGTGAAGCAGTAAATAATATGCTGTAAAAGAACTAAAACGGAAAAACAATGATCAGTTTAAGAGTTGTACCCTTTTAGTTATCACTGGAGTAGTCATTTCCATTTTCTCCCCATCAGATTGAGTTCTACGAGTGATAACAGGTGTCGTCATTGCCATACTCTCCTTCTTCGTGTTCTAGAAGTCATCAAGAAACAGAACAGAGCCAAAGAAGGCCACCATTACAATGTGGTTCGAGGCGATCAAAGGTTGACTCTATAAGTACCTTCAACTACCTTACCAAACAAGTACTCAGCCAATGTGTTGAAGGATTGAGATGCACCATTTAAGTCAAACCCAGACTTACCAGGCATTGTAGCCTCGGCAACAAAGTAAGGCTGTTTAAAGTCACAATACTACTTTAGATAAATGAACAAAATTATAATAAAAAGAAAGATGGTTAAAAGGATAATCAAGAATTATTTTTTATCAACATGACAACATAAAGAGAAGTCGGTGAGTAAAGTTCTAATAATACAGCATATCTATAGTATGGTAGATTAATGCTATTAAGAAGAAATATATGCACCATGATAACACAGTGACTGATGGTCTAGAATTCAGGTTAAACACAAAGGACTATTTGCCAAAATTTAATGTCAATGACTTTCAAACAACAGGATCCACGGCTTCAATACGAATGGAGAGAGCTTATGACATGCTTAAATCTACGTGATCAAACAAAAGTTAGAACATAACATGCTAATTTCAAGAAACTGCCACCTCAGATTTCTAATCATGTAATACTTGAGTCAGTGTCGCAAACATGTTTCTCAAAATTGAGGAAACTCCTGAGCTGTGATCACTAGACTGTTTCTGTCAGTTTCTTTCTGTTCCAGAAAAAAATTGGATACCAAATCTCTTTCAGGTTCCTATTGTTTCTTTTACTTTCTTATTGATAGATCATAGACATGCTGACTCTTACCTATAACTTTCATTCTCCAGTTGTGGCATATACAAAGTGATCAAACAACAATACTCTCCTCTTCCGAGTGGATTGTGCATTTCAGCTATTTGAAATCCATTAATGCTTTTTTTTTATGACCATAAAAAGGTTAACAACATATATGAACAAAGGTCCATTTCTTGAAGAAAAGACGTCGAAACAATTTTATACCAAAATCTGCAAAATGTCTCCCTTGTATCTATTGACATGACCTAGTAAAATCACCAACCAATGCTAAATTTTGTATTAGACTATTAGTAACCTAGATCGCTTCGAGAGAACTCACTATAATCACCATATATCAAGAAATACTGACTAAAGGATTCTTCGTGTGAGATCATGTAGCTGGTGCAAGCAAATTTAATAAATAATGTATCTTGCCTAAGATATGTTTCCTCATCACAAGTTTTCCCCTCTATCTTCAACATATTTTTCATGAAAGTTCTAAACTTATTTTTGTCTGTCAAATATTGCTCCTCTTTCATCTAGAACGAATCCCCGTGATAAAGTGCAGAAAAGGTGCATATAAATCTCGATGCTACTGGAAAAAATTTTTTGAATAGAAATTAGTCACAGCACATATACCTCGACTTCTCTTATCTCATACTGATCGGTGCGTTTCAACACCTTGAACTTCACTGTCTCCAGATCCGGAACGTCATGAAGATGACAGTGATATGAGTTACGTGGACTGATTTTAACCATCTAAAATATCATTGAATATAACAATCATAAATAGATTGAAAAAGTATACCAGACATCAAAGCTTCCTCTAAATTCCGACTTTCGAATATCCTCTTCGGAAACACGTATTTCGCGGTTTCATTCGCTAATTCCGTCAGAACTGCCAACAATATAACAATCAATCAATCATTTAACATCGTTCTCATCCCAAAACTAGTTGAAGGACTAAAAAAACAGAATCAAATTGAGTGAAATACTAATAAAATGCGATAAATTGAGGAATAAGGAATTGCAGGGAAAAACTTACGTTTTTGAGAAAGAGAAGAGGTTTGGGAGGCGAGAGCGATGACAAGGGAGATTCGAGCTTCGAGAGCTGACATGCCGTTTCTCCGCTGCGCCGGAGCAGAGCTGCTTCTGTTTACTGCCATGGATTTGATCGGCGAAGGTCTTATTCTGCTTGTGGATGGAGGAGCAAAAATGGAAGAAGGTGAGAGCAGAAGCATTTTTACGTTGAAGGGGAATTGATAATTCGGAATTTAGTCTTGGCGTAATTTTATTTATATTTATAAAATTATTTTCATATAATTAGAAAGTCACGAATTTAGTGAAAATAATCTTACGGCAATAAAACTGCGGCTTAATTCTATCAATAGAATTTAGTTAGAAAGACCTATGTTTGATTATTTGAATTTATCATTGTCTTTCTTTATGAATTTTTAAAATATATGGATCAAAATAAATATAATAAAAACCCAATAAGATATTATAAAGATAATAAATAAAAGGTTGATGCATTTCCACCTTAAAGTGAATGAAAAAAAGCCCAACCGGTGACCAATAGCACGATGAACCAATGTGAATCAGTGCAAGTACAAATTACCATTATGCTATTGTCCTACAAATTATCAACACATACATCACTCGCTATAACACTTATCTTCCACAAAACACTCATTAACATAAGATTATTATTCTACGTCCAACCCCTAACTTGAGCCGTGTGATGAGTAACTATCATGCATGGTTTGGAGAGCACTTCTAGTCTGCACTGATGAACGGAAGTACCCCTCTCCCCTCCCCCCTCCTCCTATCAAGCAAGAAGGAAGAGGTTCTTCCCAAGGGTGGAGTCACCAATGCCACAGAGTGACATGCAAAAGGCACATAACAAGAAAGCCAACCCAAAATGATTGTAAATAGAGTCTCAAGCCAATGTAAGCTTTATCAGATCCAAATTTGTCTTCAATCCTAGTCTATATTAAGCATGAAAGCAACATCCTCAGTAGTCACATTTCCAGAGGTGCCTACAACCTCTAGATACAGAGGTATCCACTGTGAATCTGCCAAGAAAAACAGCAGTATCATTTAAGTCCAAAAGCAAACATAATGCGCGTTCCACATTAAACAATTCAACTAGGTATTAAGCAAAACATGAGATGGAAATAAAAGAAGTAACTACTCCAATTCACTTCACTTGGTAAAGAATTAGGAGAATCACAGCAAAATCACAAAGGTACCTTGAAAAAACATATGCCAAATGATATTCACAATTTAAACATCCCGAACATAACACATAAGAATATAACAGTGCTTATATTCTACTGCATTACAAGTTCTTTCTAGGAGATCTCGATAAACAACAAATTGTTTGATTATGCTATTCGGATACAGAATAGTCATGTAGGCTGTAGCAGTGGTACTCATTTTTGAAATACAAAACTAGTGGCTTAGACAACAGGCTGCATCGAAGAGTTATAGTTCATACACTTCATTAGCTACAATTGTCTTCTGATTTTGCAGTCTACCTGTTGAACCAACTTCCTCCATCTTCCGGGAATCAGAGATAGATCCCACGAACTGCATAATTATTTATATGCTGCCACATTACTAGGAGAGAAATATCATAAAAGAGTTCACACCAACAATTTGAACAAGCTTGCTCGACTTAAAAAGTACAAAAGGAGGGAGTAAAAACATTGCACAAAAAGCAGCTAAAATGTGTAAGTAGCTTAAAGATAGTAGAACGAATCTACAAACAATTGTCGATTCTGCATAGCAAACACGCAACTGTATTGAATAACAATGGTGTTTGAGCAAGCTTGCACCCACCTCGACTATTTTATTAGTGTATGCTACCTCCTGCCAGCATAAGTATTGAGCAATCCCACACTTAATCCAACAAAAACCAAATGTATGAGAGTGGAATAAAGTACTTAACTGTTCATGTTCATAAATGTTTCAGATGTAACATGAGTGAATTTCACAACAATAGTAGTATCAGGATTCTTTAAAGCAAAAAAAAAACTAGGGCACAATAATATGTTTATCGCCGTCAGAAAAATTAGGGGAAACATTAACTAAAACTAGAGGAAAGAAATTCCGAGCAACTTATGAGACATTTCCGGCGGAGACCGACAAAACAAATACAGATTTTTCTACCGGACCGGAGCTCAGCGCCGACGACTGGCAAAAAAATTTGGACCATTTCTCGATTTGTGCGTGTCATCCTTGCGCAGGGGCCATGCTAATCTTCTCTGTATCGTTCCAATTTTATCGGATGTCCCCGAAGGGACGAACTCCATTGCTGCGCTAGGCTTCTTAGCGTGCTGTAACCTTTTCTCTGTGTTCGATGTGGGAGGAACGTAAAAGATGATATAAGTCGAGTAAATGTCGTTTTGGATCCTTAAGTTTCGAAAACCAAATATTTAGTCCTATTTTTGGAATTTTTGTTTCAACATCAGCCCCTGAAGTATTTATTTATCCACGTAATGAAGTTACTTCTGACGATGTATAAATTATCCTTAATTTTTGTAAATATTATCATGTATTTAGATTTTTGACAGTTTTTCAAATAATCAACACAAACAATTGAGTTATTATCGTAATATTTGATTCATTATTTGTAATTAAGAGAAGTACCCCTAAATTTGATGTTGGAAACTTGGATGAATAGAATTTGTTCTTGAGCTCTTGGTTCATGTCTTTAAATGAAAAAAAATCAAAGTATTTTTCTTTTTAATAAATCGTATGCGACACAAATTTATTAAATTCCGAAGGAACAAACCTTGGTATGAAAACATAAAAAATCGTTTGGTTCAAAGACAAGTTATACTGAAATTAGTTGAGATTAATTTAAAATTAGTTATCTTGTAGTAATTATTTTTCATTATTTGAATTGTTATATTAATAATAACATACATCATATAACTTTTATAAATAAATTATTTTTCCGTAAGAATATCATCCACCTTATATGGTAGAAAAAGGATTTGGGGAACCTTATTTAACAACTAGATTTGTTTGGCTTGAATAGAAAATTGTACGTAACATTTCTGCCTAATAAGGATCACTGTAAAAATACCTAACATTGTTCACAAACATCTTGTTATGTTCGAATTTGATTACCAAACTATACAAAAAGAACTATTTATCATCCAACGTGCTCTCACGATCTTTACTGGCTATGTACACATCATCCTTCTCAGATTCACTCGTGAGATCACACTGGATTTTTCGTTATTGTAATGCCTCCCACAATCAAGATTCAAGAGTGGGCTAACCAAAAAGGAGGGGACATGATTGTAGCTCGCACGTGGCTCGCCCTACACCGGACCCAATCTGCAAAATGACAACATAGAAATGCAGTCTGAAAAGTGAATACTAGAAAATCCCTCAATATGTGTCGTAGACAAACGACCTCAGCGGCTCAGGCCTCAGAGTTGGGTAGGAGTCATGGAAACATAACGCATGAAGGAAACAATTTCATTAATTAAGTCTTGCTGTTCAAACTCAAACACAAACACAATGTACACATAAAGCACATTAGCTCATCAGAGTTCTCCTCTCGACCAGTTAGACAACGATATACCAAGATTGGAACTCACGAATCTAATCTTCCTCCCAACCAATAAGACAATGATATACCGGGATAGGAACTACGAATCCAATCTTCCTCCCAACTCGGAGACAGGCCAAACACAAATAATAGAAAAATGAGTTTTCAACTCCATCTTTATAGTATCTCATAAATTCACAGCATGTATTATTCGAACAACCCTAGGACCTTCATTGAAGTCCTCTTTTTTATCTACCTTAAATGTTCTCGCTGCACGGAAATACTTCATAGTTAAAGAAGCGGGGAAATTGCTTATATGTCACAAACGTTACTGGATGACAAAACGCTCACTGAGCATTCAAGCACAGTAACTTAGAACATAGATACTTCTTGAAATGCTCAACTTAGAATAGCTGCAAGTTAGTATTGTAGTTTCTTCTTGCAGAGAGAGAGAGATACCATAAAGGAATTTACAACAATTTGGATGAGCTTCTTAAACTTGAAAAATACAGAAGGATGGAGAAAATCAATTGCAAGAAGCAGTTCAAATGTGCAATGCAGATTAAAGATAGTAGAACGAATCTACAGAAAAAATTGACGATTCTGAATAGCAAACAAGCAACTAAAACGAACATGATTATTTGGTTAGTGGATAATGGGGAACAAAAGATAGTCGAAGTGCTTGGATTATTTTGGTGTGTGCGGAATTTGGACTTGAAAGGGAATTTGGGGGTTGCACAATGGGGAAGGGATGTGTGATACCATGTAGTCATGACTCATGAGTAATATACCTTTGACAAGCTATTACTTAATGACAGTGATTTGGGGGTAAGCTTACGCACACCTCGACTATTACACTTAGGGGTTGTTTGGTAGAGTGTATTAGAGAAAATAGTGCTTGCATTAGCTTGATGTATTAGTAGTACCTTGTTTGGTACACTTTTCTAACCTATGCATAACTAATGCTTGTATTAGTAATTCACTCTATTGTGTATTGAAGAGTGTATTACTAATACCATCTATTTCTATGCATTAGTAATGCAATGGGTTCTAATACATGCATTAACATTATTAAAGACACAATTGCCCTCAAAAATTTTTTTACATCCTTTCCATTATATTTGTGGAGGGTACTTTTGTAAACAAATATTTTTTTCTAAAAAAATTATGTAATGCATAATATTTTTAGTACACCAAACCAAACATTGCATAAAAAGATCTCATCATAACTACTGCAAGCATAACTAATACAAGCATTACTAATACAAGCATTACTAATACACTATATTTTGCATTATTTTTATACACTCTACCAAACGATCCCTTAACACTTACTACCTCCCACCAGCACAACACAAAATACTAGATAATACCACACTTGATCCACCGAAAGTATGACAACATTCCCTTAACATTCGTTTAAGGAAAAAGAGCACATCCAAAAATGTTAAATCTCACTATATCCTGACCACCAAAAGGCCTTTTTTTTCCCCTTGATATCACAGAGTTTTACATTTACATAGGAAAACCACTCCAACCAGTCTGATAGATGCCTCAACGCTCGTTCATCTCATCATTATCTGGTTCATTTGCAGTGAAGGAAGAATTGGCACAAACAAAACTGATAATTTCTACATGTTCCCCAACTAAACAATTTGCTCGAATGACAGATCAAATATTTTGCAGAATCAAAGAAAAACCAACAATTTTCTCCCTAACATTTTCATAGTTAATGTGCATAATTTTATCAAAGCTTTAAAGATTGCACCTTTAATGATCATTCCGATTCTTTAACCCTCTTTCCTAAGTGCCCTACTTAGATAAAATTTCATTCCAGCATTCATTATTACTTAGTTGTCTACATATCCTGTTTAAAAATAGTGAAATACAAGTATCAACAACAACATACCCAGTGTAATGCCACAAGTGGAGATGGTAGAGTGTACGCAGAACTTACCCTATCTTCGACCATAAACCATAAACAACCTTAGAGGGACAAATAAATCTTCAACCATAAAGGCTACCAGCATTCATTGAACACCATCGAGATTGTAACACACTTACTGAGTCTCCACCTATAATTTTAGACTTTTGAAATACAGTATATTCAGCAAAAAACAAAGCAGGATATTTACAACATTTCCTCAAAATTTGTTTATCTTCAAATTTGCTCATATTCTCATAAATGTTTCAGATGTAACATGAGTGAATTTCACAATAATAGTAATATCAGGATTCTTAGAAGAAAAAAAACAAACTAGGGCACAATAACTTGTGTATCACTGTCAGCTAAATTAGGGGAAACAGAAACTAAAATAGAGGAAAGAAATTCCGAGCAACTTACGAACCCTCGCCGCCGGCGATCGACAAAACAAATACAGAATTTTGTACCGGAGTTCAGCGGCGACGACCGGCAAAAAAATTTGGACCATTTCTCGATTTGTGCGTGTCATCCTTGCGCAGGGGCCATGCTAATCTTCTCTGTATCGTTCCAATTTTATCGGATGTCCCCGAAGGGACAAGCTCCATTGCTGCGCTAGGGTTCTTAGGGTGCTGTAAACTTCTCTCTGAGCTCGATGTGGGAGGAAGGTAAGAGAAGATATAAGTTGAATAAATGTCGTTTTGGGTCCTCGAGTTTCGAAAACCAAATATTTAGTCCTATTTTAAGAATATTTATTTCAACATCAGCCCCTTAAGTATTTATTCACATAATGAAGTTCCTTCTGAAGATATCAAAATTTTCCCTCATTTTTTGTACTATATTATCATAGATTTTTTTTTTGACACTTTTTACTGAGTCAACACAAACACTTGAGTTATCATCTTAATATTTGATTCATGATTAACCAAGCGAAATACCACTAAATTTGATGTAATTGGGAACTTGGGATGAATAAGATTTTGTCCTAAAATGGAAAAAAAGAAGTCTTGATAAAAGTGTTTTTCCTTTTCATAAATGGTACATAACACAACTTTAGATCCATTGGATCCCTTAAGCAGGGACAAATCTTTAGACGAAAAACATGAAAAAGTTGTTTGATTTGAAGACAAGTTATACTAAAATTAGTTTTCTTTTCTTGTTATTATTTCTCATTGACGGTTTGGATTATCGTATTAGAAATAACATGCATCGTATAATGATGAACATTCGTGCATGACCAAATTATACAAAAAGAATTATATCATTCAACATGCTCTCACAATCTTCATTAAGTCTACGTACAAATCACCCTTCTCAGACCCAACCTGTGGAATCACACTGGATTTGTTGTTGTTGTGACGTGCTCCCACGATCAAGAGTGGGCTCACCAAAAAGGAAGGGACGTGATTCTAGCTTGCATGTGGCTCGCTCTACACCGAACTCAATCTGCAAAACAACAGCCTACCAATGAATTCTGAATACTAAAAAAAGCCCTCAATATGTGTCGTAGCAAAACGACCTCAGCAGCTTAGAGTGGGGCAGGACTCAGGAGTCATAGAAACACAACACATGAAGGAAATAATTTGAACTAATTAAATCTTGCAGTTCAAACACAATGTACAGATAAAGCACATTGGCTCATCACAGTTCACAAAGTATCAATATCAATTGAATCAATCCTGATGGTAATTAAAATCTACAAAAACCGGTGATACATTACCTCGGGATACCATCCTCGATGAATGGGCTTTCCTCTCGACAAGTTAGACAACGCTAACAATATAGCAGGAACTCACGAATCTGATCTCTCTCCTGACCAGTTAGACAATTATATACCCTGATAAGAACTTATGAATCCGATTTTCCTCCCAACTGGATAGAGTCCAAACACAAACAATAGAAAAATGAGTTTTCAACTCCATCTCAATTTCATAAGTTCATGGCATGTATTATTCCTACAACCCTAGAACCTTCATTGAAGTCCTTTTTTTCATCTTTGCCATAGGAAGGGGATCCACTCCATCTTCAATGTTCTCGCTGCAAGGAAATACTTCATAGTTAAAGGAAGGAGGGGGGGGGGGATTGCTTATATGTCACAAAGGTTACTGGATAAGAAAAAGCCCACGGAACATTCAAGCACAGTAGCTTAGAACATAGATACTTCCCAACAAGCTTGACTTTGAATAGCTTACTGATATGTAGTCATGTGTAATTGTTCTTTTTATATGTAATACACCTTTCACTAGCTATTTTTTGTACAACAATGATTTGCAGGTGTTATAGAATGTATATAGACTTACTCTTAGTAATATACATAGCTATATATAGGCAGTAGATTTATAGGGATCACTGCAGATCAGTAGGAATCACTCTTTATTTCTTTCCTTAGTTAGCACCTTATGTATTGTATTTATTCACTGTTCACCTACTGGAATAGAATAAGATCTTCCATTCAATTACATGGTATCAGAGCCAATAGGCTCGTTTCGTTTTGGCTATGTTACGGAAGAAGTTTGGATTTCTATTCCACTGATTTAAAGTGGTCAGTCATCAGCACCACAGAAGGAGGCGGAGTATATTTTCCAGCCAAACCAGTCTTCACCGGCATCTGGTTGTGAAGCGAGTGGCTGTCACGCACCGGTCATACAGT
>JAJOOH010007967.1:0-11868 GCA_029582605.1 Solanum gracilifrons
AACCCCCCCCCCCCCCACCCCCCAAAATCATGTAAAAGATTAAAGCAAAGTATATGACAACGAATGAGGCTGCTTCTCTTTTAATCAGAATTCGAGAATTTGAATTTTGAGTATGAATTTTTTTTTTAAGTAGGAAGCGCTTCTCTCGAATGGAGTCCTACGCAGCGCGAATCCAGAAAAAGCTTGACTCTAATACGGATACCAGACAGATGAAAAAAAATGTAAAAGATTAAACACACAAATGTAAACTATGTAGCTCTATGCTTAGTGGGAAAAAAAATATTGCTTAACATATTGTTCTCTTACTTCTACTTTATTTTTAATCTTTGATCACTATTAGATATGCCATTCTACACACAAAAAAAATGTCAATCTACATACAGAAGAGTAATATATACACATATATAGTAAGCCAAACCTTTTCTTTTTCAATCTACACGTGTTTTATATGAAGTATATATTATATACTTCACCATCCTAAAAACCTTTAACAAAATAGAATATTAATTAATTTAAAGAAGAAGAAAAATCTATTTATGCAGAAATAGTAATACATATTACATAGATAATGAAAGAAATGAACTTTTTAATATTGATCAAATCTGACTTACCAGTAAAGAAGCTTCTTTTTTCCTTACTCAAAAACAATCTTCTTCTTTTTTTCTTTTTTTTTCTTATGATCTCTCAGTATGTGTAACAGTGCATGTATGTATAGTGTTGGAAAATGTGAAGAAAATGGAAAAGCTGATAAATATATTTAGGGTTTTAAAAAAAAGGACGTTTAAATTTTCTTTTCTTTTTTTCTTGTAATTTTATTTTTATTTTAACTTTTTTAAATAGACCGCCCTATGCCCTTTCAGATTTTTCGACTAGGTTCGAAGAAACATGAATGACACGTGTCAGTTTCTCATGCTCTACATTGACTCATGTTTGCCCTAAAACACCATTTGTTTTTTTTCCTTTCTCTTGGAAACCAGCTTGCAATTAATTTTATAGACTTAAACTTTTAATCACACTTATGGCACGGAGTTTGATTATACACATAATTTAAGAAAGAAAAAATTACTTTTGAAATTTACTTTTGAAATTTTTTATTTAAAACATATTATATTCATACAATTATAAACTTAAAAGCTTAAAACTGAGTCATTTTATTTATAAATAAAAGATTATGATATCCTAACTTGTTACGCTAAGTTAGCTACAGTTAGTGTACTTCATTTAATTTCTTCTGCAGTATTGGGCTTTAGCGAACTTTATCATGCACTTACTTTTGGGACCTGAGACACTTCAAGAATATTTTCCCTTCTTTGATTATGTCGAGAAAGATCCAAATAAAATGATCATAATTAATTTTAGTTTGAAAATAACTAAAAGGGCAAAGTGAAAAGTAAAGTGGAGAGTAGTGTCAATTTATATCCTATTTTTCTTTAATAAGTGTGCATTATCTTAGCAATTCACTTAATTAATGAGGAGTCAAACTCTTAAAAAGAGTTGTAGGATTCGTTCCAATAATATATAGTCTAATTCTAACTTCTTTTTTTACTCTACCTTATTGACAATTTAATTGTCATATATAGTAAAACATCACTTAATTAAGATAATATAATTTTTTTCGATTTTGATTTGGGTCAATGATAAAATCACTCATTTTGATACGATAATAAGATAATATATTTTCAAAAAATTACTATATAAATATATGGTCTCATTAATAATATAAATTAATAATTCTCTAAATGTACAAATATATCTAAGATAATTTAGTGAAATATGATTCTACTATTTTTTTTTGTTAAAATTTAAATCTAGTTGAAGCTCATATCTAACTTTTCTTATTGGATCCAAAAGTTTCGATGTTACCACGACTGCGAACCTTTTTGAGTGCATGTGGAATGTCTCTTTTGTACTCACATAATGCTTTACGTATTTGATCTATCATTGTTGATTTTGTGACACCTTTTAAATGAGGAATCATTTTTGAATATGGTTTCAAGAAATTTCCTTTGCTGCTTATATAGCACCATCATATATTGAATGTTTTTAGTAAATATACGATGAATAATATTTGATTATTAAGAAACAATGAACATTATGTATAATAAATTTATTTTTACAATTTATCATTGAATTCTTGACCTTATTTTACAATGAATCATTTAACAAAAAAATTATATTACAATGAATCATACACATTATACAATGTACTTTATGTATAATGAACTTATTTTTTATATGAATTCAATAAATATGATACATAATTTTGTTAGTACAATGATTTTGATGTATTCATTGTACTTTGTATAAAAAAAAATTCATGTGAATTCAATAAATATGATACATGAAATAGTAAGATACAATGATTTTGATGTAATGAAAATTAACCTTCATTGGATCTCAAAACACTCTTTAAATTAATAAATATTAATTTATTGATTAGATAATATCCCTACAAAATAATAATATTTTATGGTCCCACCTATATTAATTCGGAAAATGTCATATTTGTCCTTGTACTCTCAGAAAAAGATTAGATTTGTCCTTCGCCATACATTTTTTTTGTATATTTGTTTCTGTCATCCAACTTTAGGCACATATTTGTCCTTTTGTCATACTTTTTTTTTATATATATTTGTCTCTCTCATCCAACTTTAGGCACATATTTACCCTTCAATGGTTAAGTCTTATGTTCTCTCTTTTATCATCCTACGGGGAGCCTACGTGACACACCTATATATATATATATATCCCACATATAATTTCTTTCTAATTTATTTATTATATCCAATCAATATTATACCCACCCATTTAACCCATAAAACCCTTTCCTAATATTCTTATTTCACAATAAAAAATACAACTAGGAGTTTTGGCTTAGTACAATTTGATTAGGAAATAGCTACCTATTTCTAATAATGCTAAAATTTGTATTGAAATAGTGCTGAAATAGAAAACAGTCAAAATCATAGCCACAAAATTAAACATCAATAGCTACCGAAAAATCTAGTACAGTACTAATTTTCTTATTAAAAAATGACCCAATAACTAATAAAAAATGAAGAAGCATCAGATGTTCTTATCTTGAACACCTTAAATTAGTTTTTCTAACATATCATTAAATCTCACAGGCTAGAAAAGCTAATTTTATTATTTTTCTTCCTTTTTAAAAAAATTTGACATTTTCTTTGAGTCAAAATTCCTAGCTTTAAAATTTAAGGGTTGGCAAGGAAAAGGTAAACAAAGAGGACTAGTAGATTAGTCTTAAAGTTGAATGATAGGGGTAAATATATTAATTTAATAAGGTTTTATTGTATATTCAATAAAATGATATGTAGAGATTACCATGCAAAGTTCTTAATTAGTAGTACATAATAGACAAATATATTCTCAAAAAATTAAATCAACCTAGACCCTTGTTTGCCTGTATTTCCCTTTTAACCTCTTTCCTATGAAAGTGTTGATTTCCAAGAGACTAATGCTAGTAGCCTATTTCTTACCTTAGCCAGATTTTGAGTGCATTATGGGCGACAAACTCTTGCTAACAAATTTAGTATTGTTTCTCAAATAATCCAACTAATCAAAATTACATAATCAACTTTGAATTTCACTTTCTTGGATCAGAAGAAGAGGAATTATCCCACCAAATTTAAATTGTGTTTTATGTTTTCAACTCATCGTCTGCAGTTTGACAGCTCACATATGAATTATGCTACATCTAAATATTAATAAAGACAGGCTCAGCCTCGACTTTGGTTTTGGCTTAGATTTTGACAAATGATGTGATTAATTGATAATTTTTAATTTCTTTTTCTTAATATAAATTCGCTGAATTATTTATTAAATAATTTGCAAAATTTATTTGATTTTTTGCATTTGCTTAACGGAATTAACAAATTAATTCACTCAATAAAATTAATTTAAAATTTGCGAAACTATTTCGGAAAGGACATGATCCTTTTGGGCAAATATTTCTTTTCCCGAAAGACATCATGTATGTTCTGAACATATGAGTCTATTCTGAATAGGTGAGTTCGCACCTATCACTCACTATAAATAGAGAGGTTTCCTCTCAGTTTTCTGCATCGAATTTTCTTCTTCTGCATACATTTTCTTACAAACAAAGTAGAGTCTTTGTGTGATTTCGTGCTGGCTTTTGAGTTTGCTGAAGTTATTAAAGTGTGAGGTATCGCTACTTCTTTAATAAGTTTATTCGTTTTATCTTGGGATTAAATAATCCACAACCTTGGACACACTGAGGAGATTAAATTCAATAAGGACACACAGTGAATTCTGTAGATTTGGATATTTTCTTTCTTTTCATCTTAACAGTATTTCTTATTTACTACTATGAATACGACAATTGAATTAGATAACACTGAGTTCTTTGAACATATCTATCTGTATAAAATTAAATTTGAATTATCGAGTGAAGGGTCTAAACGACCTTGGGAAGAACTAAAGGAGTATATACCTAATAAAGTGATTTCAGAGCATAGTAAATGTCAAAGGACATCTACTTCTTTTGGATATGATTTTGTAGCATTTCTTGTTGAAAATGAGCATCAAACATTCAAAGAAGTTATGTCCTCCGAGGACTCATTCTTTTGTAAAGAGTCTTTCAATAGTGAGATTGATTAAATCTTGAGCAATCATACTTGGCATTGATTGATCTTTCCCCAGAAAATAAATCTTTTGGATTGAAATGGATCTTCAAAAGGAAAATGAAAGTTGATGGAGCTATTGACAAATACAAGGCAAAATTTGTCACCGAATGCTTTAGATAGAGAGAAGACCTTGATTATTTTGACACATATATACTTGCCAACAATTAGAATTACATCTATTCAGATGTTAATTGCACTAGCTGCAGTATATGACCTTGAAATCCATCAAATAGATGTAAAAACAACTTTCTTAAATAGAGAATTGGAGGAAGAAATTTAAATGGAGCAATCTGAGGGCTTTCTAGTTCCTGGTAAAGAAAAGAAAGTGAGAAAACTTGTTAAGTCACTCTATGGACTAAACCAAGCACCCAAAAAATGGCACGCTAAGTTTGACCAAACTATGTTGGCAAATGAATTTAAGATCAATGAATGTGATAATGTGTTCACATTAAAAATACTTCAAATCGAGTTGTCATTATTTATTTATATGTGAATGATATATATTCTTATGATGAGTAACGACATTGTCAACATAAATGTTATTGAGCTTATGCTTGCTAGTAAGTTCGATATGAAAGATATAAGAGTTGCCGATTTGGTATTGGAAATTAAGATTCACAAAACTCTTTAAGATCTAGCATTCTCTCAATCTCATTATATTCGAAAGGTACTTGAAAATACAAGTACTTAAACTTCAAAAGTAAAAAAAATAATCAATTGATGTGACATTGATCTTGCTAAGAATAAAGGTGAAAGTTAATTAGTCTCAATTGAATTATGTTAGAGTGTTGAAAAGTTTGATGTACATCATGAACTGTATATGATCAGACATAACTTGCGCATAAGTAAATTGAGTCGATACGCAAGTAATCCCAATCAAAATTATTGAATGACAATGAAAGGAGTTTTGAGGTATTTAGAACACACTCAAAACATTGCTTTGCATTACAACTAGTATTCAGTAGTTTTTGAGGGATATAGTGATGCGAATTGAATTACTGGATCAATTGAAACTAAGTCCACAACTGGATATGTTTTTACCATTCGTGTAGGAGAAATATCTTGAAAATAATACAAACAAATATGTATCACACACTCTACAATGCAGTTTGAATTCATAACCTTAGACAAGGTTGGTGAAGAAGCTAAATGGACCCGAAATTTCTTAGAAGCTATTCCATTTTAGCCCAAACCAATGACTCCTATATGCATACATTGTGATAGTCAAGCTACAATAGATAGGTTCAGGAGAGTTATGTTTAATGGTTAGTCTCGTCACATATGACGAAGACACTATACTGTTAGGCAACTACTTTCTAGTGAAATTATCACAATTGACCATGTAAAGTCAAAGGATAATGTATCAGATCCACTTACAAAAGGCCTAACTAAAGAGAGAGTTGAGAAATCATCAAAGTAAATGGGACTATGGCCGAGGACAAATCATAGTGACAATAACTATACCTTTAAGACTGGAGATCTCAAGATCTTCGTTTGAAGAAAGAGATCAAACAAAGTCATCGATGATGGTTCAACATTATCAAAATGATTTGTATGATCCATTTTCATGATGATGAGACGATGTTCAGTAACAATTAATGATAAAGACAATAAGACTTTTTAACAAATTCTAAGTTTGATACAAGGTATATCAAATGGTGTATCAACAGAATAACACATTTAGAAATAACCTATGTAAGTGTGAAATGTAAGTCACTTCAAGGAGAATCCGATAAGGCCAATTCTTTATTCACTTATGAACTAGAAAGTATTTTTCATGGCTGAAACAAAAAAAAATAATGAGAACCAAAAAATAGTTAAAGGGTTAATTGTGCGACTTATATTTTCTAGGTATACGCTAAAGCTTCACGGTTCAAAGATATCAAATCTATTGATTGACGGAGTATATCCGATTTATATTCACTATGAAAAGTTCAAAGAGAAACCTACTTATCCAGATGCAATCAATCCTTACTTATGAATCACATAATTTTTCATGCATATGTTTTAACAATAGACATTCTCATTTATGTGGGGAATTGTTGGACTTAACAAAAGTGTGAATTGGGAAATGACAAGTGAAGAAAGAATGAAAAGTCATTTCTCCCTCGTTGGTAGAAGAAAAAAAAAGTTTTGTTCTTATATTAGGAAACACTTCCTTTAGCTCTTAAAGAGTTTAGTAGAAGGTGTCCACTCGCGTTGTCATCGTCACTTGCTCGCTCGGCTTCAACAAATGATTGATTGATAACTTTTTAGACAAAATATCACTCTCATTAATTAATTTCTTTTTTCTCATTATTAATTCGCTAAATTATTTATTAATTAATTTACGAAATTAATTTGAATTAATTAATTCGCGTAACGGAATTAACTAATTAATTCGCTCAACAAAATTAGTTTAAAATTTGCGAAACTGTTTCAAAAATGACTTGTTTCTTCCGAACAAACATTACTTTTTCCAAAAGACAACATGCTTGTTCTGAACAAATGAGCATGTTCTAAACGGGTGAGTTCCCACCTATCATTGACTATAAATAGAGAGGTTTCCTCTAACTTTTGTGCATCGAATTTCCTTCTTTTGCATACATTTTCTTACCGACAAAGTAGAGTCTTTGTGTGATTACGTTGCTGACTTTTGAGTTCGCTAAAATTATTGAACTGTAATGTACCACTACTTCTTTAATACGTTTATCTGTTTTATCTTGGGAGGAAATAATTCACAACTTCGTGTACAATGAGGAGATTAAATTTCTTAAGGATACACAATAAATTTTGAAGACTCAATTTTTTTCTTTCTTTTCATCTTAAAACTATTTTTGATTTACTATTCTAAATAAAAATTATAAGGAATTAAGTAATTAATTATTTCTTAATTTTCTAAACTTAACCATTAAAATGAAAGAAGAGAGTACTATTTAGTTCTTGACAATAAGCTCTAGTGTTCTACTCCCTCCATTCCATATTAATTAAATTTGGCAAAAGGATCTGATGGACCCTTGTACTTGTATGAGTTTGTATTGTGAATCTTTCTACTTACCCATTTGTCATCTGGACCCCTAAACCCATCTAAACTCAACATTTTAAACACGTTTTCTGACTTGGCGTCCTATGTGGCAGACACAACCAAGGGGCGTGTGATACACACACCTGAGGAGCGTGAAATCTGGTTAAAAGGGTCTAATAGCCACATTAGGGTTTTATAAAGCCATCTTCTTCCCAATTTGCATTTAACACCATTATTAGACAAATTTGAGCTTTTTCTTGCCTCTTTTTCGATCTTCTTTCTCCAAATTTCTTCTCCATTTTTTTTCATCGTTATACTCCTCTTTTATTTCTATGCATTTTCAATTACTCCCTCTGTCCCAATTTATGTGACTCACTTTCCTTTTTGATCAGTCCCAAAAAGAATGACACATTTCCTTATTTGGTAAATATTTAATGACATTATCCCTATTTTACCCTTCTT
Organism: Solanum gracilifrons; assembly: GCA_029582605.1. Lineage (NCBI taxonomy): Eukaryota > Viridiplantae > Streptophyta > Magnoliopsida > Solanales > Solanaceae > Solanum > Solanum gracilifrons. The sequence continues at coordinate 8,131 of JAJOOH010007967.1, forward strand.
GAATCCCATTATATCAATAGTTGCACTATTTTAATTTAAAGTAAAAGCTATTGAAATGCAGTAGAGTACAAATACTTTTCTCTTTTAGTCAACAGTACTTTAAACACTTTTTTCAATACTTTGTCATAACCTTTTCTTTCTTTTCACCACTTTATCATATTTTTTTTTTCTTTACACTAATTATTAATAAGGGTATTTTCGGAACATTATAGAGTCTTTCCATTTTTCTTAAAGTTTGTGTCAAGTCAAAGTACCTCATATAAAATAGGACGGAGGGAGTAATTATTTGCTTCATTTTGTGGTTGATCCTATTGTAGTTTTCTACATCATCATGAAAGTTGCTTTTTTTAGAATCCTATAATCTAATAGAAATCATGAAACATGTAATTGAAAGCATAACAAATAGAATCCCTAAAAAATTTCAAAAAAATCAGTATAATCGACTAAAAACCTAAAAATAAAACAAAAATATAAATCTAGACTAAACAACATACAAATACGAAAATAAGTTACAAATTTTACATAGATAAATTAAAAATCAAACAAAACCAACAAAAATACTCAAACAATTTTGTGGGAATGAAGAAAAAAATGAGAAAGAAAAAATGTGGGTATATATAGCCATACACAGATACTGATCTAGGACGACGTTGACACACGTACACTCAAGCGGCGAACCTCTCTTCTTCGATTTGGATGAAAACAAAGACGGATTGTCTTGATTGCTGCTGGTGATTTTTCTTCAATGAAAAGAGTAGAAGAGGTTGAAAAAAAATGTGTAAAGAAGATGAAAGAGAAATGAAATGAGATTGTGGGGAAAAGGGCTGGGTTTGGTGGCAAAAGGCAAATAAAAATCAGAAATATATTAATTAAATATAATAAAAATGTCAAGACACGAAGTGGTATATATATACACGTGTCATTTTATAATTATTTTTAAAATTACGTGTCAGGCGTTTGTGGTACACGCACAACTAAAGGGTAAAAAGAGTGTTTAAAATATTGAGTTTAGATGGGTTCAGGGGTCCTGATGACAAATGGGTAAGTAGAAGGGTTCACAATACAAACTCATATAAGTACAAGGGTCTACCAAACCATTTTACCATTAAATTTTTGAGGCATTTTTCATTTTTCAAATTAACTTAATTGTTCAGTTTTCAAGACTACTTTTGGAGTGTTCTTCCAATTTTACCCTTCATTTGGATTTTCAATGTGATGACTTCAACAAATTTGACAATAATTAATAAGGGTAAAAATGAAAAACTATGTTCAATTTATGTCTTAATCTACTTTTCTTAAAGGGTGTAAAACACCTTAAAAATTCAATTAATATGAAATGAAGGGAATAGTATCTTAATTACGTGTATATCGATGCTATAATTATTATGATAACCATTTATATTTGGATTGCTGCTATATTTATTGCAATAATTGGACTGCTGCTAAAATTATTGTTCTCGTCATTTTAGTAATTTCTCAAAGACCAATTCTGAGGAATTATTCTAGGTTTAGATAATTAGACAAACATATATTTATACTCCTTCTCAAATACGTTGTCTCTCCCTAATTACTGGTCAACTTTTTCTTTATTAGTTGTTTCTAATTATTTGTCCATTTTGATAAATCAAGAAAGGATAAATTTTTTTACCTATTATACCTCAATTAATTACTTTGAAAAAGGTAGAATTTTTCGAAAATCTTAAATTTTTAATTCATCTACTTCATAATTAATAGGGGTAAAATGATAAACTCATTATGTCAATTATTGTTTTCTTAATCGGTGTGTCAGTTCAAAAGTGAACAGGTAATTAGGGATAAGGGGAGTAATTATTACTACCTCCATCCAATAATAGTTGTCCACTATACTAGAAATAATTATCCAACAATACTTGTCCAGTTTAGAAAATTCAAGAGATAATTTAACTTTTGTATCTATTTTACCTTTCCTATTAAATACTTCCTCCATTTCATATTAATTGAATTGTTGAGGTGTTTCACACCCTTTAAGAAAAGAAGATTAAGACATAAATTAGACTTAACTTTCCATTTTACCCTTATTAATTATTCTCAAATTTATGATTAAAATAACTAAACATTAATTAATAACTAATTCCAATATTAACTAATGAAGGGTAAAATTGGAAGAACATTCTAAAAGTAGTGTTGAAAATTGAATAATTAAGTTAATTTAAAAAATGAAAAATGTTTCAAAAATTCAAATAATTTGAAATAGAGGGAATAATATTATCCCTAATAATTATTATTTCTTAAAAGGTGTGTCAAGTCAATAGTGGATAACTAGCCTCATAGAGGTAGCATATGTTATCATGTTTATAATTTCCACGTCTTTCAAAAAATGCATTAAATTAGCATTTTAAATATGATGTTTTGGTAGAAAACTTGTGGGCAGAACGGGAACAATTAAGTCATTTCATATGGGTGTTACGCTAAAAATGATATTTAGAGGCAATTAATTAATGATAATAGTTTAATTAATGTTAAATATATATTTTTAGAGATAATTAATACTCTTTGTAAATGTCACTAAAACCTATAACGATATTAAATCTAACGACAATTAACTAATGTCGATAAAGATTTACTAATCTTTGTTAATATGCACATTTATTATCGCTAAAATTTATTTTTATTGTAGTGGTAGGAACATTATCAACGCCTCCGGCGTTTTTCTCAATGTATTAAAAAGATGTTACGATCCAAAATCAATGACAAAAGTTTGAAGCATGTCATTCAAAAATCTGAATAGTCTTCTCAGAATGACAGTTAGTCTATTGATGGAAAATTGTGTTGAGGTCAACCCTATTGCAAGATGGAGGGTGTATTTAAGTTTAATTAGTCAAGTAAAATGGCGTTTTTAAAACTGTCAATTATTCAAGAATGAAACTAATAATTCACACCAAATTTAGGATTGTTTTCAATACTTTCCTTGTTGCAAATATCTAAATAACCACAATATTATTGAAATAATAAACAACGAGATTTGAAGACTACAATCTTTTCGTCATTTTTGGTTCCAAATGATAAAATATTTGAAAATTTTGAGCTTGAGAAACTATTGGAGCCATTAAGTTTCAATATGTATTTATCGTGTCTGAAGATTTAAAATTTTCCACCTCAAACTCCCTATAAATTCTGTATAAAAAAATGTTTCATTAGCTCTTTAAATAAACATGGCAATATCACAAAATATTCAAATTTCATGAATCAAAATTGATCTAAATATGTCTGTTAAATATGAATTATGATGTTGTGGGAGTATAGTTAAAATTTGAAGCAATTAATATGAAACAATAAATGGATATCAGTTAATCGAAAAATCACTTAGATTTTATATTTTAATTAATCAATGTTTATTTTCAGAAATAATTATTACTAAGAACAAAATAAGAAAAATGTACTTAATTATATCTTGATTTAATTTTTTTTATTTTTATGAATCATTTATATTTAGTAAGCATGATAAGTAAAGTAATTCAGAGAAGTACTAGAAATTAGAGACATTAAAATGTGTTGAAATAAAAATCGAGTTGGGTCATGAGTCATGACCCACTCAAATTTACTTTGGGCTCAAATAGGTTGAGCTTAAATGGGCTAAAAATCGGATTTGGTCATGAATCATCCAATCTGACCTGCTTAATCTCAATAATTTTAGGTAAACTTATGGAAATCTCATACATTTAGGGGCTAATTACATCTTATCCCAGAGGTTTTCCCAAT